>PVKH010047788.1:0-10261 GCA_004027955.1 Chaetophractus vellerosus | reverse complement strand
ATACCAAAGTCCACGTGTTGGAGGAAGATGGCTGCCGACGTCTCCAGGGTTCAGGCTTCCGGGTTCCTCTGTTCCCGGGGCTGCGTTTCTCTCCGGGCTTAGCTTCTGTTTCCTTCACGAGTTCAGCTGTAGACCATGAGACTCTCTGCGTTGCATCTCTCCACAAGGCCAGCTGTAGTCTATCCGGCGATCGGCTCACTCCAACATCAGAACTGCTTCTCAAATCTGCTTCTCCAAATCTCTTCTCTCAATCTGCTTTTCTCAATCTGCTTTTCTCAATCTGCTTTTCTCTGCTGCGAGGGGTGGGGCTCAACGTCTCACTGACGTGGCAGTTAACGCCCTACTCATAACTTAATCATGCCCAGATGAACAGATTAGTTTATAAACATAATCTAATCTATATTTTTGGAATTCATAATTAAATCAAACTCAAACCATTACACCGGATATGAGAAGAAAAAAGCCATGGGAGTAGCTAGAAGCTGGGAGTCAATGGAACCTGGAAGAGTAAGAAGAAGATGCCATGTGCATTGCCATGTGATGGAATAGCCAATGAGCTCAGACTTTTCCAGCCAGCTGGAACATACAAACCCTGAGAGGAAATCAGCTATCTAGCCTCTGAAACTGTGAACCAAAAATTTCCTGTTATTAAGCCAACTCATTGTATGATATTTGTTTCAGCAACTGGGACATTAAAACATTTTCTAAAAATTATCTTAAATGTTTTGTTCATTTAACCTTTGAAGCTCAGTAAATGAGGCAAACACAAAGGAATTTTAAAGAATTTATAAGTATATAATTAAATTATTCTTAAAAACTTCACTATATATTTATTATTAATTTTAATTAGGTTAAGAATCATTTTACTTAAACTACAATTACATACTTCTTAGACAGTATCCCCCTATAAATGTTTTTTATTCAAGATGATAAGATGTATTTGGACTGTTCAAATGCAAAAACTCATAGAATTAGCTCATAGCCTTTGTCTCTGAAATTGCTAGCATTAATCTCTTTATTTTAGAGAATATTTAGGCCTTTGATTTATTAGATAATGAGTATTTGAGCATATGAGAAGTAAATCAGATTTATTCCTTATGGCACTTGATATCAATGAAAACATACCAGCTTTTTGAGGGATACTTAACCAGTTTTTCAGCCTTTAATTATTTAGTTTTCAGAAATTTTTGAAAAATGTAATTATCACTTGATTTTGTTTAATGAGAATGATCTACATCACATAAACTTCTGCATTATGGAAATTCCTTCCTGAGAGTTTATCACTTCTGTTTTTAATATTCTAACCTGGTTACACAATCCCCCTATTTCCTTTAAGTATTTTGATCTCAAAATTGGACTCCAACTGCTCTGGGAGTCCTCATATGAACCAGGCACCAAAGCACTCTAATACAATATTTCCTTAACACAACCTGTCCCTTTGGATAGCAGAAGAAAATCATAGACAGGAAATAACAAAAAAAATCTATGGGTAATGTTGATGATTATGAATTTCCTGAAATATCATATATATTTACAAGAAACAAATATTTTGAAATTATGTTTTTTCAGGTTCCTTTATTTTTTTTCCTATTGACTACATTCCTATCACATAAAGGAATAATAAAAAATAAATAGCAAATTGTGGCCCGTGTGCATGCCCAGCACATAGTAGGTGCTCAGTAAATATGTATTTCATAAATTTTAAAATGCTTTAGAACAATTACCAAGAGTAACCATGGGTATGAACACTGGTGGCTTCAACACATTTATTAATTGCCACTCACTCAATGAATGTTTATTGATGCTTACTGTGAGCTAAGGCATTGTTCAATATTTTGGTGAAATAAGCAGACACATATTCTCCTCTTCCATTTTATTGCTTTGACATTGGTTATATTATGGCATACTCAAATTACACAATGGCCCTCATGGAACTTAAGTTCTAAGCACACTGGAAAACATGTAACATGCTATTACCCCTAAGCATGTAATTTACTTTTCTTAAGAAATTATCAATAATAATTAATAACTAGGCTAACTGTGCTTACTAATCTATATGTGGCTCATTTGCCAGATAATTTCAAATAAAATGTTCCACTTATGTATCCTGTTAAAGATAGTCTACTTTCATTTCTTATATGAATGGTGGGGGAAAATATTCTGAATTGTAATTCTGAGTTGATGAGTAGGCTTTAGATTATTTTCCCATTTTAGCTGAATTCTGGTGTCCGTGGTTTTCCTCCACTTTGGTCATGGTATGAATTCAATTAGTAGTTTTCATAAAAATTAATCAAGTAATTACTAGGAAGTGGTTTACATATTTTTATTTATTATAAATGAGACATCATAGAGTGGTCTATCACATTAGTTTGGTCAAATTAACCTGTAAATGAGTCTGATAGGTCAATATGGATTATTTTAGTGGCCTAAAGACAAATATTTGAAAACTATTTCCCAACAAAAATATCCATGGTTACAATGATCTGGCTCTAATTCTCTCCTTTAATGGGCTTAATATCTTTCCACATATCAGAAGTACTCTTGTTCTGTGGACATTTCATTCCTTATTATAAGCATGTTTATATTCCAAGACATTAATCCTTCCTTTTTGCTTTAAATGTTACATGGATAGCAGTACATTTTTTAAAAAAGTCTCCATTTCAGTTTCCTGGTAATACCATGGAATAGGTTGGCTTCAACAATGGTAATTTCTTGGCTCACGGTTTTGAGGCTAGTAGTCCAAAATCAAGGCATCGTCAAGGTGATGCTTTCTCCCAGAAGACTGCACCATTCTGGGATTGGCTGTTGGTGATTCCTGGTCCTTGGTTTTTCTGTCACATGTCAATGCACATGGCAGCCTTTCCTGGCTTGTCTGGGTCCCATTGACTTCCATGGCTTTCGCTCTCTATGTCAGAATTTCATTCTGCTTATAAAGAACTCCAGTAAAAGGATTAAGAATTTTCCTGATACAGTTGGGCCACACCTTGACTAAAGTAACCTCATCAAAAGGCCATATTTACAATAGGCTCACACACCATAGGAATGGATTAAGTTTAAGAACATGTTTTTTCTGGGGACCATAACTCCAAGCCAGGAGTCTCATTATCTTTCTTCACTGTTTCCTTCCTTCTGAGACTCCATTTTTCCACTATTGGTACAATTTTTTTTCTTTCCTCCATATCAATTGTCTTTTTTTTCATATTTTCTATCTCCTTAAACACTCCTGTTGATTTCTGAAAAAGTCTTTCAATCCAATCTTTCAGCCCACTAATTCATTCTTTGTCTGCAGCCATTGCACTATTTATTTTTATTCCAACCCTTACTATTTTTTAGTAGGGGTATTTCTACTATAAAAGTATCTTGCTTCTGTTTTGGAAATATTTGTTAAGCTTATTTTATTTTATTTTTTATTTTTAAACTTAAGCTTATTTTAAAATGGTGGTATTTCTATCAATAATTATTATGCATATGACAAATATTGTTCAGCTTGTGTTTATCTTTTAAAAGGACTTGTACTGTTCTGGTCTAAAAGCTACAATTTCCCTGGAAGGATTCAGTGTTCATTTAATAATATATAATAATGAAGTGTTGAAGATCAAGCTCTAGTTTGCACACCTACATTTGAGTTTAAGATTCTCAGGATAAAGAGTCCTGGGCACCACTGAACCCAGTGTTGATTACCTTTGCTGCTGGCCTTTCTCAAGGATTCTATTTTAAATTCTTTATCTGCCAGGAGCTCACTTTAAGACCTTAGGACACAGTAGTATTGGGCAGAGATAATCTCTTCAGATTGTAATCAATGGTGAATGGAGGTTGAAGGGCAAGAGGGTAAGGGAGTAAATGAATGTTTCAGTGAAGCTAGAAAACCACCTATTTTAACCAACCTCTCTTATCAGTAAGGCTTTTCAATGTTGTAGTATTGTGCCAGGGACATTGTTTTGCCCAAATTGCTCCCTGTTTCTTCTTTAAAGCACCAGGCTTCAGTTTCTCTGAGACAATGTTGGGAAGAGAAAAGAACAGAACTTAAAAATTCTTCCCTACTTGTCTTCCAACTTGGACTGACTGTCACCACCATCAGCTCCAAACAGGCTTCAATCTGGACAGTGGTTTTCCAGTTTTTATGTTACTTCCTCAAATCCATGCTTCACTCTTGCATTTATTGTTTCTCTAGGTTCAATTTGCAAGTAGAAAAATAGCCGCCCAGGCTAGTTCTCCATCTTGTCAGTGCCCTTTGCATTTACAGAGACATTTCCACTTGTATAATGGTGAAGATCATATTGCTCTAATAAATTATTGAGTGTAGTGATTAAATATGCTTTCTTTCCTGTCAGAGGCAAACATTTTAGCAACCCGCAGACTTCAGGGTACTGTTAAAAGCTCTGGCCAGCATGACTTTGTTCTTCTTCTTGTTATTATCCTGATTAGGATGTTGTTTGGTTTTTGTTTATCTTTCTCAGAAAGACCATCTTATTTAAGAACTGTCTATGAAAAATGCTCTGAAAAAATAAATTATTTGTCAAGTGTTATGTGTACAAAGGGACCATATGAGTTTCAGAACATAATTGCTACATGTAGAATTGTGAACTGAAAAATTATAAATTTCAATAGTAAAATCCATAAATCTCATTTGAGGCTCAAAGCCGACCATAACACTTCATCACTTATGTGGGGAATAAGTTACTCCTCCAGAGTCCTAATTCATAATGCCTTGCATAATGCACACTTGGGGAGAAGTATTTGTTATTGATTTTTCACACCACAATCTCATTTCCGTCTACTCTTAAGCATATATCAATACACTCTTTTTTCAGCTACAAAGATAAGTCCTTTTCTGGAGTCCTTTGATATGAATATTTAAGTCAATATTATTCAGAACAAGATACATGTTATTTGGTTATAAAAATGATAGTCTATTTGGGACAGTATTTTTGCCGACCCTGAGAATCATAGTTGTTATTGATTGATTGACTCTTTCATTTATTAATGAAAAAACATTCATCAAACATTTACTATGTGTCACATACTTTTCTAGTCAATGTATCGAATAGGAAAATGTATAAGATATGGATCTTATACATCTTTTGGTGATTTAAGAGCAAGGGAAATTTCTGAAGGGCTATAGCATGTACAAGTACCTATGTAATACATGTAATCAACATTAAAAATGAAATGATAAAATATTGAAGATTGAAATCAACTTCACTGAACAGCTGAGATACAAAAAATGTGTTTTTTACACAGAGAAGTTGGTAAGAAATTTCCAGTAGGAGAACTGTTAATTGTAGCAAGGAATGCTATATTCAAACACAAGAAAAAGAGAGAGATGGAGGGGAAAAAAGGAAGGCTGGAGGGAGGGAGGGTCAGAGGGATGAAGGAAAGAAAGAAGGGGGAAGAGTGGGAGAGAAAGAAGGGAAGGGAAGGGAAGGGAACGGAAGGGAGATAGAGGGAGGGTGAGAGGGAGGCAGAGAGGGGGGAGAAAGGGAGAGAGGAAGGAAAGGAAGAAAGGAAGAAAGAAAGAGGGTGGGAGGGAAGGAAGGAAGGAAGGAGAGGGAGGAAGGAAAAAAGGAAGGAAGGGAGGAAAAACATGGAGTATTGGAGAGCATTAAGCTTTATGTACAGAGATTATCAAGGAGAAATTATAGTAGAACTATTTATCTGCATATCAATTTGGGAGCGTAGATGGCATTACAATTAGGGTTTAGGAAGAATGTAACTAATTAAGTAAAATCCTAAGTGGGACTTGAAAAATACAAGCCAAGATGTAAAGCATGCCTGAAGACACAGGATGCCGGTGAGTTGAGTTATAACGTGGAAGGTGAAAGTTGTGGGATTTCTTGAACAGATAAGCCAGGAACTGCAGACTTTTCTTGGGCTGTGAATGTGTGCTGTAATGGCTTAAATGCACACATTGGGGAAAGAAATGTATGACTGTTTTAAACCCAGTCTAGATATGGTAAAAGGTAGAAAGTATGATTTAAGCAGCAGGTTGAGAAAATTTTTCTGAACATTGGTCAATTTACAGCACCTTCATCTACTACATACATCCCTTTTCTAAATAGAATTTTAAATAAGAATCTGCTTATTTAAAGCACATTAAATATTTTGCTAGTGGAAATATTGTGAGTACATCTAGCTAACTTCTGAAATCCCTGAACACTATATTTACCTTATATATTTTTCAATACATTTGCACAATCAAGGAAAAATCAAGTAAAATCAAGACGAATTTGCTTACAACAATTAAGATTAGTACACACATTTAAAAAATGCTGCTCAACATGATTGATTCCAAAGCTTATATCTTGTCATTGATTCATTTGAGAGCTTGACTGGAAGGTTTCTTGAATTTGACAGGAATTTTGAGGTTTCAAATCCATAGAAATTCAAAAATAAAAACAGAATTAAATCTATATATGTGAGCATGTCATTGGATTGAACCAGATTGGGGCAGGGGGAGCATAAACGCTGGCAAAATTCCACTAAGGAGTACGGACTCACGTAACAAAATGAGACAAAATCTGTGTGTGTATGTGTGTGTGTGTATTCCTTTATAATAATTTACTCATTTATTTTCTATACCTTCAAAAGACTCTGTGGATAGAATTTCATTGTATGCTCTACATTTGTTACACAGGAGAAAGT
Organism: Chaetophractus vellerosus; assembly: GCA_004027955.1. Lineage (NCBI taxonomy): Eukaryota > Metazoa > Chordata > Mammalia > Cingulata > Chlamyphoridae > Chaetophractus > Chaetophractus vellerosus. Next base: position 3,619 of record PVKH010047788.1, on the reverse strand, counting down.
TGGTGTTTCACAAATTCCCAAAGTCCATCCAGAAGAAGGTTCATTTCATTCTGAGTGAACAGATACCTGTGCCTTCCTCAATTAGACTAGCAAACTGGGGACTGCAGGGGGCAGGGCCCAGAGCAGCTAGGCAGTTTTGCACAGATTTTTAAAAGCCAGTAAGTTCCTTTTGGCCTTTCTAAAAGACAAACACTTTGCAGAAAAGCTGTGCAGTGAGGGAATCTATCAAAAATCATTCTTGTAGAACAGTAAGGCAGTGAGGCAAACACTATCTCCCTTGTGGTTTTAGAGTCTGTAATAGAAATTAACAGTGCCATCTGCAGCCCAATTATGCACATCAAGAGGCCTGCCTGGTTTATAGCAGGCATTATGGTATACAACAGCAATTTTTGCTAAGCTAGTCACAGTTATATTCCTTTCGTAGGAAATTAAAAGACCCTAAGGACACAAAGAACACCAAGACAAAGGTGTGAGAGAAGACATGCAAGCATAAAAAGAATCTTCATCTGGTTTTATCTGACATTCTCCAAGCCATTGGCATCGTTTCTCACTCTAGTTCTTCCAGCTATCTTCACCCTTCCTTTAGAAATAAATTTGTGCTGCTAAACTCAATTATATTATCTGCTCCAATGGTCTAAGTTAGCAATTTATTCCATTTGTTCACCATCTTTGTGTGAAATAAATTTCCCTTAACTTTCTATTTGCTCTTAAGCTCACTAATTTTTGAAGCTGGTCAAAAATTCTGCATGACTAGATTAGGCAGAAAGAGCTGGAGGTTTCATCCATGACTCACATCATGATCCATGAATAAGAGAAAGTTAAGGGATTTTCTTAGAAATTTAGCTTAAAATTAATTAATTGATTGATTAATTATATTTATAATTGCATCAAAAAGTTTTTGATCACCAATGTTTACTTAGGAGATCGGTTAATAGGCATTTAGGAATTAAAGCAGAAACAAATTTTTCAAAGTAAAGAAGAGCTACCTGTCTTCCACGACCATGCCCTAAAACTTGCATTGTAAAGTATATTTTAATCGAAATTTCCAGCTCAAAGCCTTAGGCAGAATATAATATATATTACGGAGTATATCTGTATGAAACAATCTGCTTTACTGAGAATGGAGCAAAATTTATACTTACTGGACTTATTGGACTTATTGAAGATGAGCCTTTGGACAAGAATCTGAAAATGCAGATATATGCTATCTGTTAATGTTTTCAAGTCACTTACCTAAAGTTACATAGCTTTATCCATTTTTCCTATTGCTGAGTATTTGAGCTATTTTTAGTTTATGTCTATTATAAATAAGTTTTCCATAGATAATCTTATGTAAGTCATTTTGTGGACATATGCTTGAATTTCTCAAGTAAATATCTGGAAATAGGGTTGCTGGGTTATGGAATGTGTGTATGAAGCCTTCGAATTGTGCACCAAAGTAGTTTTATTAGTTTATATTCCCACCAGCAATATATGAGTGTTTCAGTTGCACCATATATTTTATATTATCAGTTAAACTTTTTTATTTGAGTCAGTCTAGTAGATGTTTAGTGGTATTTCATTGTCTTATAAATTTGCATTTTCTACATGACTAATAAGTTTAAGAATTTCATATGCTCATTAGATATTTGTCTATGCCAATCTTTTTATTGAGCTGTTGCCTTGACATTGTAGATTTATAGATGCTTTTATATTTTCTGTACAGAAATCCTTTCTTATATATATATATTACATATATTGTGGATATTTTCTCAGATGTGCGGTTGAGTATTCACTTTTTTTTGAGCAGAGATTTTAAATTTTGATATAATTTATCTTTTTTTTTCTTTTATGTAGTGCCCTCTGGATTCTGTCTAAGGACTCTCACTATCCCAAAGTCATAAAGATATTCTCGTATTTATATTTTCTGAGTTTTATATTTCTAACTTGTATATAATGCATTTCAAACTAATTACATGTATCGAGTAAAATAAGAATAAACGTTCATTTTTTTTTCCTCCATAGAGATATCCAATTGACCAAAATAATTTGTGAAATAGACTTCCTTCCTCACTGATTGAATTGGCAACTTGTCTGGAAATAAATTAGTTATATGGGTACAGACACATTTTTCGATTCTGTGTTCTGATATATTAATCTATTGGTCATCCTTAGAAAAATATCACACAGTCTTTGTTATTGTAGCTTTACAATTAAATATTGGAATCAGTCTTTTAGAATCAAGTCATTCAAATTTGTCTTGTTCTAAATTGTTTTGCTTTTTCTAGTTTCTTTGCATTTTTACATTCATATTAGAATGAATATGTCAGTTTCTTCAAAAAGGCAAGCTAGAATTTGATATGGGTTTGATTGAACCTATGAACGAATGTGTACAAAAGAGATATTTTTAACAACATTGAGTTACACAATCCATCAATATGTTCTATCTTTTTATTTTTATTTTTTGAAACAATTTCTCAGCAGTGTTTCAGAGTTTTCAAAGTAGAAACACAATTTCATTAGATTTATTCCTAGATATGCCAGACTTTGGATACTATTTTAAAAGGGTCTATTTGTAATTTCAAATATCTATTGTTTATTAATAGTATATAAAAATATAAGTTGTTGTTTTATATTGCCATTGTATCCTAAAACTTTGCTACATTTTCTTGTTATTCTACTATTTTTGTACATTCTGTAGTGCTTTTCATGTACTAAATCAAGTCATCTGTAAGCAACAGTTTTATTTATTTGTCCCCCCCCCTTTATGTTTTGTTTTTGTCCTTTATTTCCTTTTCTTGTCTTACTGCATTGGTTAGGACTTCCAATAAAATTGTGACTAGAAATGGCAAAAGTGGAAATATGCCTTGCTCCTGATCTTGGGGGAGAAGCATTCAAAGTTTCACTATTAAGTCTAAGATTAGCTGGGGTTTGTCATAGATTCACCGAATGAGAAATAACACTTCTATTCCTGCTTTGCTGTCATTCATCAGGCATGGAGGTTGTATTAGTCAGCCAAAAGGGTGCTGATGCAAATTACCAGAAATCTGTTGGCACAAAAGGTATTTATTTGGGGTAGAAGCTTACAGTTACCAGGCCATAAATCATAAGTTTCTTCCTTCACCAAAGTCTGTTGCCAGGTGTTGGAGCAAGACAGTTGCCGATATTTGCCAGCGTTCAGGCTTCTTGGGTTCCTCTCCTCCCAGGGTTCCGTTTCTCTCCAGGCTCAGCTCCTCTGTTTCCTCCACAAGGCCAGCTATGAACTGTCAGGTAAACCACTTGTCTCTTTTCCTGGAGCCTTCTCTCTTTCCTCATGGCCAAGCTCCTCTGTGTGTTTACTTCCCCAGGCTCCAGCATTAAAACTCCGCATCAGAACTCCAACATCAAAAACTCCAATGTACTCCTCTGCTCTGCAATGTAGTTTTATCTCTGAGACCCCACCTGTCCCGTCCAGCGGGACAGTCAAGTGGGACCTCCGGACGTCTCCGGGCCTGTGAGGGAGAGAATGATATGGGACAGGGAGACACGAAAGAACGACAGCAAGACAGTAGGTCTGATCAAGCTGCGAAGTTTATTGGCAAAGGTACAAGTATTTGAGGAAGGGGAGAGGGGGTGGCTTAGCAGGGTTTAAGCAACTTGT
>PVKH010047787.1:0-10266 GCA_004027955.1 Chaetophractus vellerosus | reverse complement strand
AAGTCTACTTTAGTCCATTGTTCATTCCCTAATCTTGAGGATTTTGGCATGGTGATTCCCACTCTGCTTCTAATTGAGAGGTGTCTTAGATCTCATGGGGCAGATGGATGGAGCTATCTTGCTTGCAGTTGCAGAGACTTTTTTGGGGGGTGGGGGTGGGCATTAGTTAGTTGTCCTGGGTGAGTCCAATGAACTGGGGAGTAAGTGTTGCAACTTTACTGAAATTCAGGGCTCAATGAGCACATGGATGGGACCAAAGATTTAAGTCTCTGGGACATATATTTATCAAGTATAGTGCTGATTATAGGTTCAAATAAAAGGGGCAGAAGAGTCATGTGTAGAAAACCTATAAATGAGTCTAACTTTGTTACGCTGGGGAGCATAAATTCCAAAGAAAGGCCCACTGACATGGTGCTGAATTCCTGAGCTGTCTGCCCTGCTTATAGTTTCTGGATATCTCTGGAGCTCTCTGGAGCCCTGCTAATTAAGATGTATATTCAGGAATCTATCCTGAGGCACTGTTTACTGTGGCAGTCAATGAGTTCCTGCTGAGACTTGCATAAGCGTAACCTCTAGAATGACCTCCCAAGTCACTTTGAAATTTCTTAGCCATAAAAACTCATTTATATTTACCTTTTCTCCCTTTTGGTCAAGGTCTTTTTCCAGTTCGCTAGTTGGTGTTTGGTAATAATCCCTTATTGCCAGGGAGGCTCATCCCCGGGAGTCATGTCCCACACCGGGGGTAAGGTACTGTGTTTATATGCTGAGTTTGGCTTAGAGAGAGGTCACATTTGAGCAACAAAGAGGCTTTCAGGAAGTAAGTCTTAGGCAATAATACTACATTTCAATTTCACAATAAAAGGTTCATAAGTACAATCATCTGTATGAGGGGCCTGGCATAAGGATCTGTCACTAGGCATTGCCCTTGCACTAGAGGGATTCTTGCTGTACTATTAGTGAATATAGTAGAACTCACCAGGATGGGAATTCAATATTATTTCGGTTGTAGTGTGGATCTCCACCCACTGAGACAATGTCCCCAGGGGTTAAAATTTAACATCCTAATTATATAACAGTCATATTTGGTTTGATACCAAGTTAACGTCAATAGCATACACTTACCCTTTTCCTATATCCTTTTGTACTGTCACCACTTTTTTGATGCTTGTTACCGCTTCTATCTATGTACATTGTATATCCAAAACCATAGATTTATCATTACTTTTTATGCATGTGCATTTTATTTTATTTTATTTTATTTTTATTTTTATTTTTTGCATGAGCATTTTAGCACCTGCAGGAAGTAGGAAGTGGAGTTACATAACAAACAATACACTACAAAAATACTAGTATTTATAATTATCCAAATTATTATCTTTACTGCAGGTCTTCATTTCTTTATGTCGTTTTGAACCATTGTCTAGTGTTCTTTCCTTTCAGTTAGAAGAACTCCCTTTAGCATTGTTTGTAGGGCAGGACTAGTAGTGATGAACTCCCTCAGCTTTTGTTTATGTGGGAATGTCTTAATAGCATCCTCATTTTTTAAAGGAAAGTCTTACCCATTATAAAGCTCTTGGTTGGCAGTTGTTTCTTTCAGCATTTTAAGTATTTCAAGCCACTGCCTTCTTGCTTCCATGGTTTCTGATGAGAAATTGGTGCCCAATCTAATTGGGATTCCTTTGCATAGTCACTATTGCAGTATATCAATGGACACAAATCCTATTTTGGTAACATGGTTACATTTGTAATGTTAGAGAAGTTTAAATGCGCATTAAATATTTTAAGAATTTGCATAGAATATTATTTAAAAGAGGCCGAAATTTAATTTTTATCTTAGTTTTAAACTTGATTGCTTGTTTTGAAAGTGATTATGTAATTCCACAGTAAACAGAATTGTTGAAGACGTATAAACATTATCATAGTTTAGAAGTTAGTCAAATGTTAATCTCCTGCAATAATTAAGATGTATATTCAGGAATCTATCTTTTCAGGTTTTCAAGGCATTTAGAGAGAAAAATTGCAAATTCCAGTTTGTAACTGATGTGTTTTAAAAAAATTTAATCCTTAAAAAATTTGGTAGGGGTGGCAGTTTTAATTTTAATATAATATAAAAAATCATAAAAAGAAGTAAAAGCTGTCCCACGTAACCTTTGCTCAGATTCACCATTTTTAACAATTTGCCCCATTTGTTTTAGCATTTGCTTGCTCCTGCTTATTTTCTTTTTCATTCTCTCTCCCTCTCTCTCACTTTTGCTCTCCCTCACTCTAACCTTTGTTCTCTCTCACTCTGTCTCTTTCTCTCTCTCTATACACACACACACACCCATACACACTAGTTTCTGAGTCATTTGAGGGTAAGTTGCAGCCATCATGACTATTTCATTTACTATTTCCTAAGGCAAAAGAAATTTTTCTTGCACAATCATAGTGCAATTATATAAATCAGGAAAATTAATGCTGACACAATGCTATTATCTTAACAGAATCTTGTAGCCCTATCCTAGATCTGATCTTTGCTCAAAGGATAATACTAATTAAAGAACACATTTTTGACTGAAATGACTGTTCATGTACTTTATATTTCCTCAAAATTCCATAAAAAACTAGACCTTACTGCGTGTATTTCTTTCTCTCTCATATCATTATAGACCCTAAAAAAAAAAAAAAAAGAAAAAGAAAAGAAAAAGAAAACAAAACTCAACATTGTGCCTGGAAATCTCCATAACTAAATTATCAAGTTCATTAGTACATTTTCTATTGTGCACTTTACTGTGGGTAACAGATTTGCTAAGCTCTGTGACACCATATAACAAGTTTCTTTTTTCTTCCAGCTTCCAGAAACATTGTCATCTCTTTCCTTATGCCCTAACTGGCATCTTCATCAAGCTGCTTATGGTTTCTGCAGATTCTCTTCATGAGGTCCTTTGGGCTTTCACTAACAGTCTTTTCAAGTTTGTAACTTGCAGCTCTCCTTCCCCAACCTGCCCCTTCCATCTCAGTCTCAAAGCCACAGCATCTCCTTCAATTTTTTATATGATAGTGCCCAACATTCAGGTATCAAATTTTTGTCAGTTGGCCTTTGATCAAGGAAGGAACATGATTATGGATTATATGGGATAAAGGATTTATTACAGCAGTTAGACCTTATGCAATTGTGGTTGTTGGCAGATGATTCTACGCAATGTTATTTTTTATGCCTCTAGTGTTGAGCCTGAAGTCACTATAGGTCAGTTATACTGTTAGTTAGGAAGAAGTGGTGGGTGTGAAAAAGAGTAATGACGAACTGGAATCTACAAAAACAAACCGGAATTCATGAGGACAAAGGGAATACAGAAAAACAATTGGAAGCCCCAAGGTCAAGCTGGAACTGTATTTTTCTCTCACTACTTCCAGTTTTCATGTCATGTGTGACCATCAGGAGTGACTGACCCCTTTTTGCCATGAAGCTGAGTGTACATTTGATGCAATATTCAGAAAAATGGAATCAGCCTGTCACTGGAGGAGCTTGTGGCCGGTGGGGCAACGTAACAACACAGTAATCCAAAAGATCAGCAACAATGTTGAGGAGCCACCACAGTGATGAGTTCCTCAGTGACCTTCAGAACAGAAACATGGCTGCTACTTTGCTTTGACCTTCCAAATCTAGCACATAGTCATGTGGCTAACTCAAACCTTGAACCACACAGTAAAGATAATTCTAGGAAATATGGTCTGACTTAGCTAAGTTGCTACCAAAGTTGTTACCATGCTTTGCTTTACTTTACTTAGCAATTTATTATCTTAGAAATCACATCAGCATATCAGTTCAAATATAGCTTCCTCAATTTTCAACAACAAAATATTACTCCATTGTGTGGAGCAATTCCAAATTCTATATGTGTGGGTTAAGTTTATTAAATAGTTTGTAATTACAAAGAATGGTAACTTTATGTATGTGTCACGTGTGTAATCTATTTTTGTAAGAGTATCTTTAAGATAAATCTCTAAAGTGAAATAGCTGAGTTAAAAGGTAAATAATATGTATTTTGCTGTATATTGCCAAAGTCCTCTCCATAAAAGTTATACTAGTTTACATTTGAATGAGAAACATAGGTTTGTAATCATTTTAAACTCACCAAGAGAAAAGTGTCAAATTTTAGCTTTTGTCAATATAATGGGAGAAAAAATGGCAGCTCAGAGTTGCTTTAATTTGTATTTCTATTATTATGGCTAAAGCTAAACATATTTTCATATTTTAAGGATTTCTTTTTTGAATTTTCTGTTTCTGTCTTTTGCCTATTTTTCTACCAAATTTCTTTGTTACTTTTTCCTCAAATTACTAAAACATTAGTTCTTCTTATAGTGTTGTGTTTCAAACATTTTCTCCCACTTTGTCTTTCGAATTTTGGCTTTGCTCTTGTTTTTTTCCCATGCAAATGCTCTTTATTTTATACAATCTAATTATTTAAAATTTCTTTTATTGCATTTGGAGTTTGAGCCATAATTATTTAGTCATTCCTCATGCTCATATTCTAGAAAAATTCACTTTTATTTTCTTCTAGTACTTTTATGATTTTATTTTCTACATTTAGATTTTTATTTATTTGGAGTTTATTTTCCATATGCTATGAGGGACAGGTCTAATTTTATCTTTTTCTACATGACTAGTCATTTGCCCTAGCTCATGTTTTAAAACAGTATAATTTTGCCCCAATGATTTGAAATGCTATCATAATTCACTGAATTTCCATATGTATTTGGTTTTATTTCTGATGTCCATTCTATACTACTGATCACCCTATTTATTCATGTGCCAGGACCACATGATTTGAATAATATTGGTGTCTTAGAATGTTTTAATTTCTTGTAAAGCTAGTGTACCCTCATAGTTATTCTTGTCTCTTAATTTTTCCATATTAACTTTAACAACAGCTTCTCTAACAACATAAAAGGTATATTTGTTAATAATTTTATCGGGGCTATATTAAATTGATAAATTAACTTAGAGAGAACTGACATCTTTATTATTTTGAATCATCATTTCCAGACTGGTCAAGTCATTTTTGGGCACTCAGAGGTTAATCTTATATAGATTTTGTACATTTTAAAAATGTGTTCAGAACTATTAGATTTTCTTCATTTCACTTGTAAATTGTGTTTCATTCTAAATGATTTTTATTTGGGTATATAAATGCTATTGTGTTCTGCTATTTAATTTTTTATCTTGTTATTTTTCTGAATTCTTTTCTTATTTGAGTTATATTTATCACTGAATCTCCAAGATGTTCCAGACAACTTCTTTTCCAATTCTCATCAGTCTAATTTATTTCTCGTGTCCAATTACAATGGTTAATAACATGAGGACAAAGTTAAATGATGGTAGAGGTAGTGGACATCCTTTCCTTGTTTAGTGAAAATGCCTCTAATGTTTCCTTACTAAGTTTCTGGATTATAACTAAGGTTTCTATAGTAGGCTTCAATCCTGTTGAAATCCTGTATGTCTTCATTTTATTCCTTAAATACAATCCTTTTTTTAAAAGAAAAATTCATTGCCTCAGAATGGAGCCAACTTATATTTTCCCAAAATTCAAATAAATTGATTTTTTGATAACTTTAGATTAAAGTTTTAATTCTTTTATAATGTTCACAATAATTAATGAGCAAAAACTAAAAAATAAGCATTATTAAAAGTTTAAGGCTATCTCTCTAAGCCAAATTTAGGATATAAACTCACTACCTTCTCCTTGGCATGGGACATGACTCCCAAGGGATGGGCCTCTCTGGCACTGAGGGAGTATTACCAAGTGCCAAGTAGTGATGCATTTGGAAAAGGCCTTGACCAAAAGGGGAAATATTAAATAAAAATGAGTTTTTATGGCTAAGAGATTTCAAAGTGAGTTGGGAGGTCATTCCAGAGGTAACACTTATGCACATCTCAGAAGGATTTCACTGACTTCCACAGTAAACAGTGACTCAAGCAGGGGGGCTCCTGAGGGCTCTAGAGACAGCTAGACACTATAGGGGGAGCAGACAACCCCAGGAAATTGGCATTCCATTGGTGGGCCTTATCTTGGAATATATGATATCCTATCTCCACAATGTATCAAATTTAGACTCATTTATAATTTTCCTATACATGGTTCTTCTGCTCCTTTTATTTGAACCTATATTTAACACTATACCCATTAAATATATGTCCCAGAGACTTAAATCTCTCAGACAAACCCAGGGCAACTAACAAAAGGATGATGATGGACTTCACCCATCCCAAAAACCAGAAAGTATCTACAACAGAATGTAAGACAGTTCCATCCATCTGCCCCATAGTATCTATGCCCCCTATCAATCAGAAACAGGGTGGGTATCACCATCCCAAAACCCTCAAGATTGAAAAATGAACGAACATAAGATGGGAATGCAACTGTGAATTAAAATAGACTTATTATTATTATAGTAATGGAAGGACTTGTAACATTGATATAAAGCCATTGGTCGCCAGAGGTTCTGAGGGGAGGAGGCGGGAAGAATAGGTGTAACATTGGGCAGTTTGGGGACATTGAAATTGTTTTGTATGATAGGATATTGCAATGACAGATACAAGCCATTAAACTTTTTGTCAAAATCTATAAAATTTTGTGGTGCAAAGTTTAAACCATAATGTAAACTATAGTTCATGGTTAGTAGGAATGCTTCAATGTGTGTTCATCAACTGTAACAAATGTACCACACTAATGAAAGATGTTGTTAATGGGGGAAGGTGTGGGAGGGGGAGGGAGTGGGGTATATTTGAATCCCACATATTTTTGATGTAACATTTATGTAATCTAAAGCCTTTTTTTTCAAAATAAAGAAAAAAGTTTATGACTGTGGCATAAGAGTGCATACAATTCTTGATAATATTTAACAGAAAACAGACAAATTTGAATTCATTCAGAAGAAACCACTGGGATGAAAAGAAGTCTTTAAACCATTTAAGCACTAGCTAAAGGATATTGATAGATTTGGTTTGGAGGGAAATAGACCAAGAGGAAAAATGATAACTTTCAGTATTGAGAGGGACATCATATAAAAGAGGGTGTCTGTTGTTTGATCTGGTAGATTTGGTTCATTGAAATAAAGAATAGAATTGTTCTGAGTTGAGTCAAAATAAGCTAGGATAGTACAGCTTATAGGAGGCAAGAATCAATTCCTAATCATTGGGTTGACATAATTTTATTATAAAACAGTAAGCTTCTTAGTGTTGGAAATTCTTCAATGAGAAAACAGAGATCCTCCAGAAATGGATAAAAAATTAAAATAAATGATTGCCTATAATTTTCCAACTATTAAATTTGGTGAATCTCTATCCAAATTGATTTGAGGATATAATGGGTCATAGCAGGGATTCTTAACCAGGGGTCCATGGGCCCACAAGGGGTCTGTGGAAAGATTTCAGGGTGTCCATGAACTTGAATTGAAAAAAAATCAGCTTATTATCTTTATTTTCTCTGCCCTCAAACTGAAATTTAGCATTTCCCGCACTTATGGATGCATGCAATAAATTGCAGTAGTATTCATTTCGTACCACAGTGCAGTTGCTGCATATCTTGAAAAATCACTTACGCCCATCCATACTTTGAAATCACGGTAGTTGTTGGACCCAACGCTAGCTGAGTGTCATGAAACTATCTGCCTCTACATTCTGAGAAGGGGTTGTGGTTTCACCTGATTGGCAAAGGGGTCCGTGGAACAAAAAAGGTTAAGAACCCTGGTTTACATGTTCAACTTTGCTTTTGTGTTCAGATTAAACTCAAGGATAAATAAACTTTTCTGCTGGGTTTATTGGTATTTATATTTCCTTAATAAAATGAATCTGTGATCACAAATTACTGTTGTGGCTTTTGTGTGTATGTGTGAAACAATGTGGACAAAAATCTACTCTTGTCACAAATTTTTACGATAATAAAAAATAGAAATAATTTCACCCGGTAACTTCCATAGGTGTTTCTATAAATTGAAGTGAATAGTGGTGGTTTTAAATCATTTTTGACCCTCATTACTATTGTAAGGTTTAGACTTAGATTAGTATCTGGATAGCATTGAAATGGAGTAATAGCAAACATAACATTTTGTACAGATATAAAAACTGCTTGATTTAACTGAATAAAAGCCAATATTCTACAGAACAAAAACCAAATTGAAATTATTTTCATCTCTTAGGGACATACTTCAGACCCTTTTGTTGATTTTGCTATTTTTGCCTTCATTAAAAAAAGTAAGTGGATATTTAGGGTTAGAAGGAATCCTAGATGTTACATAGACTAGATGAACTCTTTACAATTTGGTGGTAAGAAAACTCTTTGACTTTCAAGAGTTCACAAAATTATTCTCCCAGTACTGCTAAAACTAGAGTTAAGAATATACCCAAATTCTCTTTTCTTCTCCACTCTGACTCTGCATAATAAAATGTTCTGAACCACATGTGATCCCCCATTGACTGGCTTCACATTAGTTACCCTTTAGAAATTTTGGCTTTTACTTTGGTCTATATCTCTGTCTTCCTGTTCACTTCCCAGCGTGAAAAACAATCATTTATCATAAACTAATTGAGGACTAAATCAGTGGCAGATTTCAGCAATATCTAGCTTTAATTACTTAAGCTTTCTTTGAATTGAATTCATTCATTCATTTGGTAAATTGACTTAAGTCCATTTAGCTTTAGGTTTCATAGTGGCTTGTGCATGATTCAGCTAGTATTTATTTTTTAATCTTGCAATCTTATCCTTATGACTCAGGATATTTAATCCCCTCAGAGCTACCACTTCCCTAATCCTGCCTGTTGTACATGCTAATATATTACTAATCTGAAGATAAGATGTACTCAAAAATGTTTGTGTGAGAAAGATTTTCATCTTATTGACTTGACCTTTTCTTTCTCTCCCTCTCCTTTGCAGAGTGAAATTCATATTTGATTTCTTTTCTTAACATTAGCACAGATTATGTGCTTGAGCATATATTTTCACAGTTAAAAATAAAATCGAACAATTCTGCTTTTTTATTTTAAATGAAGCCGACAAAATAATCCTAGATATTTAATGAAACTATTTTCAGACTGTGAATCCTTTCGGATACATACAAGTGAAGACGAAATATTTCAACATTTGTTACAAATAAATGTTAATGAAGCCAGGCTTGAAAATGTGAATGGTTTTCAGCACCCTCATTCTTTAAAACATGTATTCAGCCAGGGAAAAACACAGTGGTGCTCATATAGGAGAATTCTTTTTTTTATAGTGAGATTATGCGTGGAAAGAGCCCAGGGTTGCCAACATTGGAATGTGTTCCTTGTGAGGTGCTCTGCAAGCCTTCTGTGTTCTACAGACTTGCTTGAACACATTCAGAGCTTAAGAATCAAAGTGTTTTCCCCAAAGCAGATGAAAGCTATTAGTAGCGAGACTAAAATTCTCATAATGATACGCTATTGTGGAGAATGCCCAATATGAAGAATTTTCTTCCAAGGGCACCTTTTAATAATTACCAAGACTCTAATTTTTCTTTGCTAATGAAATTAAACTAATTGTTGAAGTGTTTTAAAATGCATTCATACCTCAATGTTCTTTAGCCTTTATTACTTGCTATTACTCTTAGATATGGCATTTTGTGGGAATACCTAAGATCGGAAAGATTTATTATGTTGTATTGTAAGGAATTTAATAATTCCTATGGCATAATTTCCCTGAGTAATTTGCCTAATTTTAAAAGACCCTGGACCACTAGCTTTATCACTGCTGCTACTGTCGTCCCTAAAAATTTGTCATACTGCATTTTAGGAAATTTTATAATTTCCAGTGACTTACGAACTCCCAGGATAATGTGTCTGATTTTTAAGGAACCTGGACAGCTGCCATGTGCTCTGCAGCGGTTGCTCCTGACACAGATTCTCATGCTCTGTCCCATTGTTTCATGTTTTCCCATTGTCAGCATAAAGCCTGGGGTGCACAACTGATCTCAGTCTGGTTCAAAGAAACGGTCTTGCTCGAACTTCTTCCAGAAGTCTCCTAGACCATATTTGGGCACGAAAAGAGATTTCAATAGAAAGAAAATGCAATACCTGAATCTGCAGAAACAGTTTACGCAAGTATCTTCTCTCTGTCTGCTTTTCTCTTGTGAACACTTTTTGCTAGAAATAATATCCTCTTTTTATATTTTAGGCTGAATTTTATCTATATATGAATGATTACTTTCCTAGTTCAAGCAATTCCTGAACTCCAGCATTCAAATTTCTTTTTTTATTAGAGAAGCTATGGG
>PVKH010047786.1:0-10260 GCA_004027955.1 Chaetophractus vellerosus | reverse complement strand
AGCTCCTCTCCACTCACTGAGCAGCCCTGGTGGAAGCGCCATGCTGACTGGAGGGCCAGGTGGAAGTCTTGCTGAGCAGGGAGCCCCTGCCTTCCCCCACATGGGCCTGGGAATGCTGGCTGCCAGGCTCAGGCCTACTAGCCAGAAGATGAAGGAATCCCACTCCAGTGAAAACGACAGTATCCCAAGAAAATGGCCCAGATGGATTAATCTGTAATTAGTCTATCAGCCACCAGAAGCTCTGCCCATGCACAAAGCTTCCAAAGACACTTGAGGAAAACCTTTAATGACAAAACCAAACAAAAAAGAAAAAAAAATTGGAGGAAACATAAACAGTGCAGAGAAGGAAAAGATCAAAGTTTCAAAGGAGACATTCCAAGAGCTAGCAGAAGATATTTCAGTCATAAAACCAGAAAAGGAGATTTTTAAAAAAGTGAATAGTGGAAAACAAACAAAAGAGTTCTTGGAAATTAAAATATTGATGGCTGAAATAAAAATTCAAAAGAAGGGTTGAAAGATAAAATTGAAGAAATAGCCTGAAAAGAACAAAAATAGAGAAGATTGAAGATAAAATTATAGGATCAGAATGGAAGCCCCACAACTGTTTAAAAGAAGGAGAGAACAGAGAAAATAGAGAGGAGATTGTCAAAGAGCTGATTCAAGACCATTTTTCAGAACTAAAGGGCAGAGTCTCCAGAGTTAGGCCTATTGCGCACGCCACAAATGCGTGAAAAGCCACTTCAAAAAAAGCAGGTTCAAGATGTTTCAAAACACTGAGGAGAAAAATCTTCCAGAGAGTGGTGGAAACAACATGCCTCAAATAAAGAACTGAGATTCCCATTCCTGACCTTGGCCACATGATACTGAGCAAAATAAGCCAGATGCAGGACAAATACTGCATGAGCTCACTGAAATGAAATAATTCGAACAGGCAAAATCGGAGAGTCAGAATCCAGAATCCAGAATCCAGTTACCAGGGGCCAGGGTGGGGGAAGGGAATGGGGCGTTAATGCTTAAATTACGAGTCTCTGCTTGGAGTGAGGGCAAAGTTTTGGTCATGGACGGTGGTGACGGTGGCACAACAATGTGAACAAAATTAACAGCAATGAATTATATATATGAATGTGGTTACGGGGGAAATTTTAGGTTGTATATGTTACTAGAATAAATTTAAAAACAAAACAAAATCAACCTGAAGGACTGTACAACACAAACAGGGAATCCTAATATAAATTATGGACTACAGCTAACAGTACAATTGTAATAATATATTCTCGTCAATTGTAACAAACGCACCACGCTAATGCAAGGTGTTAATAACGGGTGTGTATGCGGGAATTCTGTGATTTCTGCATGATTTTTCTGCAAGCCTAAAACTTCTCTCTAAAAAAAACAAAGATTCTGATCCCTCACAGAGACATCAAATGCATAGACAAGAGAGAATGTTTCCAAAAGCCCGAGGAAAAATGATTCTAACCTGTAATTTTTTATCTTGCTAACTATCAAACAAGTGTGAGGGAACAAGAGATATATTTTGAATGCGAGGTCTCCGGTTTCTCTCTCTCCCCACCGGGAGTTCACGGAGGATGGTCCTCCTAAACACAGGGTGTGAACCAGGCCAAAGGCTCTGAGAGCCGGAGCTGTGCAGCAGCCCGAGGACACCAGGAGAGACCGCGCAGGAGCTGTGCTGATGGGTGGCGCTGCCGTGTTCGGGCGTCGGAGGAACCCAGCGTAAACCAGCACTCAGATGCCTGCCTCGCACGGGCCGACAGGAAGCACGCGGGCAACGCAGCCCCGCGGCACTCTATGGCTCCAGTGCGGACTATCGTCCCTGAGTCAACACCGACCAAAACAGAAATCACTTTACAACTACAGTACGAGGGTCAATGTGGAGGGAAGTTAAGAGAACCACATATCCACTGCTTCCTATTTTGTAAGTTAATGTTTAAAACGTAAAAGCTGAGACATAGCCACGCAGAAACGTTAGTTTGAATATGAAGGCAAATGCCAAGCAGAGTTGAAAGAGGCTAGAGCAGGAACTGGGGAGGGAGAGAGTTGGGGCAAGGGATAAGCCTTATGGAATTAAGGGACTTTAAATTATAAACATGAATAGCTGATTAAAAATGTACATTTCAAAGAATCCATTCTTAAAATACCTCACAAACTGGGTCCAATTTTACCTTCACAGTAAATGTAAAGAATGGCTGCAGGTACAGCTCTGAGAACAGACGGATACTTAACATAAGCCAAGCCAACAAGGCCTGACTCTAACTTGGAAATCTGAAGTGATCCCAATAGTCTTTTAACTTCAGCTATATTCTTTACTGTTTTCTAATGCTTGATTTGAATTTCTTCAAAGCCAGGGGAAAGGTTTCAATGAATCTTTCGAACATCTCTCTTTTGAAAAACAGTTTAAGGTGACACTCGTCTGGAAATAAGGAGCAGACGTTCAACCTGCTTTCTGTAACTTCTATTGCATAAGGAAAAACCACATGGTTCTTCAGTCTTTCTGGATTTAAAGTGCAGGGACAGGGGCATTTAAGCGAAAACTGTCGTCCAGTCACTCATCTCGGTGGCAAAGGGACAGTGCACCGGGCGGCGAGAGGCGGTGCCTGGTGGTTCTCCTTCACAGGCACAGGACAAATAAAAGGACCCTGTGGCGAGACCAGAGAGGCTGAAAAGCCCAAATAAACACTTTTTAGAAAGACTTGCACGTGAACATAGCCTTTTAAAAGGGAAAAAAAATATTTCTTCACTTAAAAAACAAAGGCAAGCCCTAGGCCCGTGCCGCCCCTTCTGGAAGCCAGGAGCCACCGGTGGCGTGAAAAGCGGCCGGTCCAAACCAAGGCGCGCTCCACGTGGCAGCGTAGTGCGGAGACGGGTGTGAGCATCTCGGAAATGCTCACAGCACTGGCCAAACTGTGTTACAGAAAGTGTGTAGGAAAACAGGCTCCACCTGCTTCTTTTTTAACGAGGCTGCTAGGAGACTTAAGGTGACATATACGGCTACATCCGCTGCTTGTCTTATATTTCTAATGGACAATGCTGCTGGAGAACGATGCTGGCGGAAACTTCTTGATTTTTCTGTTATCAACTCTAAGCTTTTGTATTTCAAGGAGAAGAAAGGCCCTTAACAATAAAAAACAGCATTCTCCATTTCTAAATCCTTTCTCCCAGACTACAAAGAACCTAGATCTGTGGCCCCCTCTCTGGAAGTAACACACAGTTGAAAAGTATCAATGCAGAGGGAGGGCTTTACTTCCAGGGTGGCCTTCTTAAATTAGTTTCCCTCATTTTGGATTCCATTAACTATCAATTTATTCTATTCCTTGACATAATAAAAACATGTATGTGAACTGCAAGACCAAGTTTATATTACTTAATTCAGGAAAAAAAGATGAAAGAAAAATACCCTAATGATAAGTTTACTTTTGAAACAATAATTTCTTTAGAGTAATTCGGGGCAGGGATAGCTGTAGGACCTCTGTTTCCAGGGAGATAACAGATCTTTGCTAACAAATGCACAAAAGTCGTGGAGACTACAAAAGGACCTACCTCAGATGCACAAGCGCCGGGGCTGAAAATGTCGCCCCTCTAAGAGGTCCCCACTGTTGGGGACCAGAGGCCAGCACAGTGACGCACAAGGCACGCTGAGGGCTGAGGATGGAGCTGGGGCCGCTGCCGCGTCCAGCACTAAGCGGGCCCCACTGCGCAGATGTGCTTAGACACGCCCTGTACGGCTTTCACCAGTCCTCCCTGTATTGGGAGCAGTTCCACTTCCAATGCAAAATATATTATTGTGAACGCGGATCGATCCCAATGACGCTATTAATAATAGCCGCACTGAATTGAATTTATAAAGCACTTTCACTTACCTCGGTTCATTTGAACATGATTTGTTGCTGTAATGACAGGTGTGCACGAGGACCCTAACTCAGAAAGTTTCCTCAAATACCTCGAGTGGTGATGCCAGGCGAGGCGTGCAGCAGGGCCAGGCCCGCTGCGTTTCCCGCTCCCAGCAGCGCTCCTGAGCTCCCAGCCCTGGGCCAAGCTTGTCATGGGCTCACACGGAGAGGGGGCAGTGGCCGGCCCTAAGGAAGACCTGAGTGCAAGGCAGCTGAGCAGCAAGGGGGTGTGAGGAGGGGGGCCGGACTACGGCACTGCCCGAGGCCACGGCAGGGCCTGGAGCTGGGAAGCCCTGAAGGACGTTAAGCCCGAGGAAACTAGGATGGGCCACTCCCAAGTTTGGGAAAGATCCCTTGGCTGCAGCTTGGTAGTCTATCCTGGATGGCGGTGGGGCCTGAGAGGCCACGGCACGGCCTGCACCTGTGCAGGGGCTCTGAGGAGCACCCGTGCAGACCCCACGGGCTCTGGGGTGGAGGGCTGCCCCGGGAACAGGGTATTTCACAGAGGTGGCGCCCAGTAGGACCGCGTGCTGCTGATGGGCTAAGACGAGGCTAATGTCACTGCGGGGTTTAAGGGCCGGAACAGGAAGAGACCTTAGATGGAGGGCTGGGGTGAAATCCACGTTGAGGTGGGTGCGGAGTGAGAGAGAAATGAGGAAATGGAGACGGGATGCAGACCAGGCTTTTAAGAAACAGCTGGTGGTAGAAGGAAAGAGACGGGCTAGAAATGACGGAGTGGGAGGGGGTCAAGAGGAAGAGTTTTTTTTTTTTTTTTTTTTTTTTAACAATAAGAGACATTTAGACTAGTTTTAAAAACCTGATGGGAAAGATGTGGTAGAGAGAGGAAGACTGAACATACAAGAGAGAAAAGACAGGAACAGGATTAGGTTTTCAAGAAGGTGGGAGGGTTGCAGAGGACAAAGGACTGGCCTCAAGAGACAGGAGGGAAGGAAGCGAGAACGGGCCCCTGCTCCTCTTCAAAGGGGAAAAATGGAAGCTTAAGGAAATGTTTGCAGGCCTCTCAATTCACACCGTCTGCAGTTAAGGTGAATACATAACCTCTGCCTATGCTGCACGCACACATGCCAACTGTGCTTCAACCTGTGTGCTCGTTACCGAATACAGGGATGATCCCACCACCTGGAGTAACTGCCGGGTAGTGAGACCCAGGCACAGCCCAGTTAGGAACCTACCATCGTTCAACGTGTAGAGAAGAAAAGGTCTGCGCAGCCGCCTCTCGAGTTAGTAATTTGAACCCACACTGCGTGTCCCTGATTCCTCTGACACAAAGAGACCACACCAGGAAGTGGAACCCGTACATGAGAAGAGTGCGGAAGTAAGAGCGCTGAAAACAAAGACAGAAGAGAAATGACTTCCCTGTTATCTGCACAGGGGACACTGCACACGTGTGGCTGTGGACAGCTGCATTTCAACAGGCAGCTTCTGGGCAGAGCTCACACACAAACACTTCCCTGGCAAAGGAAGCTGCCGGCAGGGCGGAACTCCTCCTGGCTGCACACAGGGCAGAGGCCCGACAGCAACAGGCCCTCATCTCCAGACAAACCAGTGCCTGGGAGAGGTCAGGGCTGCAGTTTGCCAGCAGACACAGGCTGTGAGCTGTGGGAGCCAGGAGAACATCTCATTTACCTACATATTTTATGCCTCCCTGCCCCCCATAAATTTCTGTTTCATAAAAGATGACAGTGATCAGTGTATATTGGAAAACAATCTTAAGATTTGAACCTGAAGTCCAACCCCTACCTAAAGGGGATACTGACAGAAGAGGTGCAGCAGAATCTCACAGAACTTACAAACTAGAAACAGCACCCCCCAAGGAGGTGGGAACAAAACACCAGTCTAACTGGTGGAACGGATATCTACTAACCATATTTTAATGACATAGTTCTTTAATACTCTGGACATTGGAATTAAGTGGTCTTCCATTTAATCCCACCTGAGGATTCACCACTGTTATTAGTGATTACATTTATTTGTAGCAACAGAGTAAATGATATTCCACTATTCAGTGAACATTGAAAACTTCTGAAACATAAAAATAGATTGTTTATATCATATCTCCAAGCCTTTCATATTTAAAATTAGCCACCTATTACGGGTCTATTTAGAACACGCAATCTTGTACTATATAGTAAAGATCCCATCTTCCTTTTGGTTTTTCCTTTTTATAATTACAGTCTTTGGCATCTTTATTTGCACGGCTTCTTCTGTCCCCTTCAAACAGAACCACCGCTGCAGAGAGCGATAACGTGCCGTGGCAGGAAGGGCCGGGAGCTGAGCAGACCTGTGTTTGAGTCCCAGCTGCACTGGGCAGCAGCAGGGTGACCCTGAGCAAGTCTCCCTGTCTATAAAACAGGGAACTACCTCCCAGTTACTGTAAAGATTCACCGAGCCGCTAGCAAAGTGCATGGCACAGATGTACAGGATCAGTAAGTGTCTTTGATAAAGGAAGAAAGTGTGGAAGCTCACTTTACCCCTGGACCACATTTGTAATTTCACTTGTGTTTTAAAGAGGGCACGGAGGGAAGAACAACAAAACACTTAATAGGTATGTGAAACAAACTTGTTTTTAAATGATCTAGTACTTGTCATTTACAACCTAGAATCATGAGTTATGTTTTCATATAAATATGTCTTACCTCTCTAAGTAGATAGGGCAGAAACCTCATCTTAAAATACTTTGAGAATCTCACAACAGCTTGCTCAGGGCCTTCCATATAAAATACTTCCAATAAATATTGGTTGACTGATTAAACCTCCAAAAGAGCATTTATGCTTAGGAAAGGAACAAATAGAAATTGAAAGATAAAAAAATAAAAATTAAAAGGTAGAAAAATATTATCTATAAACTATTTTCCTTGAATAATTTTTAGTGTTGATTTAGGTGAGCTTATCAGTTATTAAATGAAGGTATTTGTGACTGCTTTGCTTGGATGTTAATAGATTTCTGTTTATTTCAGGATAATGGCTGTTAAAAAGCAAAACAAAACCAGAAATACTTAACTTACTTGATTTCAACATATTTGAAAGCATAACAAAGTAAACCACAAATAAGAACTTTCTAGAAGACATCCAAAGATATATTATAGGATATTTAAATGAAGCTAACAATGTCATAAAGTAGCATATGAATTTTTGCAACTGACCTTTAAAAACATGCAGGAAGAAGACACTCACTGCTTCAGTGTGAACAGTAATCTCCTAATGTTTATGGAACGTGAACAGGCAACTTTAAAGCTGACTGGTAATTCTACTATCTTGAAATAGTAAGTTCAAAGACGTTCCAAGACTTAAGCAAAGACTCCTCAAAGAAAATGAAAGACCTCACTCAACCGAACGCTCAAGGATTTATTTTGGAATTCAAGGCCTCCCAGACAATATAAGTATTACTGCTATACAGAGCACAGGGACAGGAGCCCGGTGAGGGATGCTAAAGGACCCCGTCGGGTGGAGGGCAGTAAACCTGAAGGGAGGGTCAGCTGAGGTGAGGGCCTGGCGTATTAAGATGCACCCGAGCACCGTCCCAAGAAGCTACCGCAGTAGTACAAGATCCCGGCTCTTGTAGTTTTCTCGCTGTCCACACGGAGCCCCTCCCAGGCCTGTTCCCTACCGCGCAGGAGGCTGACGGGAGTGCAGGCGGTGCGTCGCTGGCACGCGCAAGGTGCACGTCTTGCCTCTGGAGAGGACGTTCTAGGACTAACCGGCCTGGAACAGGAACCCTGCCGGGCAGCAGGCAGTGCAGCACCTGGGGGCTGACCCCTGGCAGTGGCTCAGTTTACCCTTTCTTTCTACAGAAAGGTGGGCGATTCCGGGGGAACCCAGAGCACAAAATCAGATCAATCTCTAGGTTTTAGAGGTAGAGGGAGGGATGGATGGGTAACAAGATAAGTGATAAATACGCAGACCTCGTGACAAAAGCAGCACTAGGTAAAGATTTAGGCCATGGCACAGTCTCATTTAAATACTACTAGGAAAAATTCAGAGTTTTCAACTAATGGAGGTTCTAAGTGAAGGAAATTTACTACAGTTCCCTTCTACTGCCTCCACAGCACGGGTCCTAGCAAGGTCATGTCCAGATTACTCCAACAGCTGTCTAACTGCTCCTTGCTTCCTAGTTCTTCCATCTTTTTTCCTTCATCAAAAAGACTATCCCTCCTCATTAATGTATATTTTAAAAAAGGAACAAATTTACTTCTAAAACCTGTATTTTAATATTGGCCTATTTTCATGAAGTGTTTTTGTTTTCACAGATATTTTTACATTGATAATTACATTGTATTTACAACAGTACACTGTTTTTTTTTTCACACAGCCTGATAGTGTAGGTGTTTCCCCACGCCATACAGTCTTCATTACCATCAGTTTTACTGGCTGCATAATATTTCACCCAGGGGATATACCTGTATTTCTCATTGTTGGGCATCTGCCATTTTATAGTTTCTAGTGTTTTATAATGATAAATAACATTGTGCTGAACATCTCACACATATACTTTTTCCTTTTACCTCCTTGCTTCGGTAGAGTGATGAGGTTGGACTAGCTAATCTCGAAGGTCTCTTTCAGTTTCAAATTTCTAGGAGTATAAAATTCTCTATAGTTAGATTCATCTTTTTCAAATACCACTGAGAGCCTACAGGGCATATTAACTACTGGAATAGATGCTGAGGATGTTAAACTCATATTTCCTAAGAGGCAGAGTCTCGGTTTCCACACTTGAACATAATCCTTAAGAAGTTTTGTGACTGCCTCATGGGTAAAAAATTACCATTTCCTCATATCCTATTTCAGAATCACTGAGGGAAGGTTCAGCCTTTTATTCCACTAGTTCTCAAACTTAAGAGTACATAAGGGTGACCTGGGAAATTGCTAAAAATGTCTGTTCCTGGTCCTACCCCTGGAGTCTGATCAGTGTGTCTGGGATGGGCCTAGGAATACGAGTTTAAAAAAAAGATTCCCCAGAGAATTCTGACCATGCCTTGAAAAACACTGCTTTCTTCTCCCAGCTATGTGACCACGCTAGTAGACAAACCCCTGGGGACACACTGGGGAAGTGCTGGGCATGCTACACTAGTCCTGTATCTTAAAGTGAAAAAGTGACTGTAAAAACTACCGAGAACAATTCCTTAACATTTTCCCAAGTTAGTCGAGCTTTGCCAGCCTACTCTATAAATTACAACACAAGGACTCTAACATCTTCAAGATGTCTTAAACCCTAAAAAAAGGCAGTCAATAATGGTTTTCAAATTTAAAGTATAGGGCTTTCCCAAGAGGAACAAAGCTTAAAATTAAGGCATGGTGATTGATTTAAAAATAAATCATTTAGAGACATTTGCCTCATACTGTCTTAAAAACAAAATCTATTCGCATCGTAGGCAAAGAGAAATCCACATTCTTGTATACTTTAAAACTGCTGTTCTATGAGTTAATGATAGCCTTACCTGAGCAATCGATTCTTTTTCCAAATGAGCTCGAGATCCACATGCGATAGCCATTTGATCCTGAGGAAAAAATGCAATAAAATCATTTTTTGAAATTTAAATACCATTAATAAAAATATTTGTTTTCAATGTGGATGCCTCAATTTTGGAAGCTGATAAAAAAAACATTCCAGAGTTTGCTATTTCCCACTACCTTTTTCTTTTCCTCCTTGCAATTTATTTGTTGAGAAAACCAGGTTGTTTGTCCTGCAGAGTCTTCCAGGTTTTGGATTTTGCTGACTGCATCCCCATGGTATCATTTATATGTTCCTCTGTCTTCTGTATTTCCTGTAAACTGGTAGTTAGATTTAGAGATTTGATAATCCGTCAAGAACTTGCCGTGATAGTTCTGTAGACTTCCTACTGCAACCTTTTAGGAAGCAGGGAATGTTTCTTTCTTGTGTCATTTTTACGTTGTGTAGATTTATACTTTAGTCATTCCCCCATACATTTGACCATTCTGATTTCTTAATATAAAGGTGCCTAAAAGTATATGTTTGCATATAAAACTCTGTATTTTGGACTTCCTTCTTTGGAGAAAGTCATAGAAGTAGAATTGCTAAATTAAAAGTACAAATATTTTTAATACAGATGGCCAAACTGTTCTTTATACGGCTCTTTACATTTCCACTAATTTGATATATGCAAATCTTTGTCACTTTTAATTATTCTCAGTTTAAATGTCCTAATTTGAAAAGGGAAAAGTATACCATGATCTAATTTACTTTTTTTTTTCCCAGTAAAAAGGTGTAAACTTTTTTTTTTTTTTAGATTTATTTATTTTATTACATATCTCCCCTTCCCCCCCCGTTGCGGCGACGCACCGAGACTTGGTCACTGCGCAGGCGCGGCTTTCCCCG
>PVKH010047785.1:0-10280 GCA_004027955.1 Chaetophractus vellerosus | reverse complement strand
GCTGTGTTTTGTAATGTGGGCGTGTAGTATGTTTTTAAGTCCAAAAGGATACTTACCAGAGTGGGTAGTAGGATTATGCCTGATTTCTAGTTTCTTTGTTATAGCATTCTGCATTCTCTGAAATTGTTTTTTGATGCGTATATGCAAATCTTTATTGTTAAAAAGAAAAATAAATAAAACTAGACCCATTTTGGCAAGGAAAAACATCTTAATGGGGGTCTGGCTTTGGGTCTTGCTTCTAGCTGTCCATCAAAACTCCTTTTCCTTCTGTGTTTTCACCATGAAGCATAACTATGATGGCCAGCTGAGCTGGAGATGGACAGCAGTCTGTGGGAATTACAGAAGCAATATAATGGTTAGCAGGAGCCTACAAAACTGCAAGTCGTGGGTCACTTCTCTTGATTCCCCAAGGCAAAGCTCTTGCTGCCACTTGTTCATAGATAGGCGAAATACAGAGAAACAACATTGACTGCCTTATGGAATACAGGACTCAGTCCAAAATGACAATTATTTTTGAAAACTGCTGATGATCACAGATAGGGGTGAGATATGATGAGGCTTATTCATTAAAATAGCAACATGCTATGATTGGCAGAGGCTTTTAAATTTTTATTATCTATTTATTCATTCATTTATTTATTTTAGCATTCTTATTGACTGCTCTTAATAATTACTGCGTGCTCATTTACGTTGCATGGCGAGAGTTTCTGTTTGCTCATTCCTTACAGATAGCAACCTCAAAGAGCAAACAATGGCAGGTCACCCAGAAACCAAAGTGGCAGGGCCCTGAATAAAATCCAGGCTTTCAGATTCCCTTTAAACTGGTATAATCATTAACATGGTTTAACTCCACTCTAAGGCTGCAGGAATCAGAGGCATAGGTAATAAGCTTTGGCCAGAGAGCAGGCCCAGTTTTACATGCACCTGTAAAATTGTTGCTCCTTATTGTATACATGTGAAAATAGGCATGGCATTTCATGAGTATAAAGTGTCAAGTTCTAAGCACTTGGATTTGCCAGGCTGCTAAGTAAATGTAAGCCTTATATTCTAAGGACTCAAGCTCATATAGAGCATATCAAATCAGCATTTCATTTACTCATACAACAAGCAATTATTAAATATCTACTATTTGCTAGAAATCCTACAGCAATTAGTAAGGCATGAGAATTTCCTTAAAAAGCTTCATCTAATGATGAAGGCAGGCATGTTAAAAAATAAATGCAAAGCAGGATTATAAGAAATAATTTTAGAAGAGGTATCTATTTATAGGATACAGCAGAGGGATTAAAGTTTAAAATATATCAAACCAGTTTTTTATTTTCATGAACAATGTTGTCTTTGTATTCAATTCACTGCAATTGGCTGATATACATATTTAGCTGAATATTATGAGCTGTAACTGGAAGATAACATTTTATTGCCATTTTATATTTTGGTAATTTACATTTACTATTCTTTGTCACTTAGTCTCTCAGTATCCTAGTTTCCTTATCTATAAAGTTGAGTTGATAATCCATGCATTCAATATTCAAAAAGTATATAAATTAGGATATTAACAAATATATATCCCAGAGTTGGTTGAAAATATCGAGTAAGATTATGAATCTAAAAACAATTTGAAAATATATATTGAATGAGAGGTTTTTATAACAGTTATTATTACTACCTTATATATGGGGTAAAATAGTGGTTAAATAGATAAATATATACATATTGTAAAAGAGAAATTTATGAAGTAAATATGTACATGTGGCAAATAGTTGAGAAAAATCCAGCATCTTCTCTCTCAGAAATAAGGAACATTCTTATTCAGTTGCTAGAGCAGAGATTAAAGGAAGTTTTAGAGGTTTGACATTCCCATGTTTGAATGATAAATCATAGATAATGAATGTCCCAAATGCCAGGTAAATAACTGAATAAATCTGAAAATGCAAAGTGCATATGCTGAGGCCTTCATAATACTCTTTCTGAATAATATTATTTGGCCAAAGCTAAGAAGACTTAACTATAATTCCCCTAAAATTAATATTTTTTCCTTCGTGAAGAAGTATTACATAAGATTTAGATCAGTATTTCATTGTAACTTCAAAATAATATTAGTTTTGATGTGTTCATGGTTGTATTGGTAAATTAGTTTTAGTTGCTAGTTAAATATCTGCGAATAATAAAGAATATCAACTGACAACAGACCTATTGCCATATGCTTCACCCTTTATAAAATTCCTCAATATGGAGTGAAAACTTAAACATTTTCTTCCTTTTTAAAACTCCCTTGAATGAAATTTGTAATCCAAGCTTCTTTGCATTAAAGCACTTGACTACAAAATGTATAAATTTTCTCTGAGTCAATATGCAATTTTCTAAACTCACTTAGGCTTGGACTGCTAATAATTAAATGAGATCGAGTTTTAAAATAGATTAAAGCACAGCTGATTGAGGATGGCAGTAATTCCTGAAAGACCGGAAGTCCATCAGAATATCACATTTGGGAAACTGCTATGTCGTTAAGGCGTGGGTTGTGAATTAAGGCCTAAAAGAATGTTGCCTTCTTGTCAAATGAATTAACCAGTGTTGCTGTTGAGGTAACCTGAGTCATGACTTTTTTTTTTTTAGCTAATGAAGACTATATAACTCTTAAGAAATCAGAGTCAACATTTTTGTGTTTTACCTATCTGTGCTACATCAGATATTATTTAAATACATTATATATTGGAAATACACTCTAATAAAAATATTGTCTATAAATGTTAGTTTAAAAAATCTAACATTTAATGAATCCTTGACTTTGTACGAGGCATTGTGCCAATTATTTTTTTCCTACGTCATCTCATTTGATCCTTACGATAATATCATGAGGAAAAAAATGCTACTATCCCCTCTCTACAGGTAAGGGAATTGAGGCATAGAAACAGTACATATGATATAAACTTGCATTTATCTAAAATGATATACAACATATTTGTTTGGTTTTAATTTTAAAAATTGTCCCCATTTTGAAAATTGAGACAACTATTGATTATGGCGCTTCCATTTATGTACCTTTGCTTGTTCTGGGAATTTTATCTCACAATCCAAGTGGCACATTGGAAGGAGAACTTTTGTTCTGACCGGATGTTCCTGACAACCAGGATGAGCTTTGAAGTGCATTCAGACACCTACTCTTGCTATTGTCAACAAAAGGGTTTTTAAAAAAAGACCTTTTTCACCTGTAACCCCATGTGATTATGTCCACATAACCAATTGAGTGTGTACACTAAAGCACGAGCTGAAAGCATCTACTAGACTCCTTTGTTTAATCTTTTCCCTTGAGTCTTCACCTCCTCAAAGGAGATGTATTTTCTAATTTCCTTTGAGGAAAATGAATAGGAAAACAAAAGGCCCACCCAGAAAGAAATGAGAGCGTTGCCTTTGGAAAATGATTTCTTAGTTCCGGCTTCCTCAGGTTTCTTAAGTTACTGAATCATAACCTTTTCTCTAAGCCCAGCACTCTCAACTGGAGCAGCTCTGTTAGGTTTCATGTCATTGCCTCTCAGCAACCCTGTTCAGTAAGATTTTCTATTGTCTGATTTTTCTCACAATCAAATGTGCTTTTCTGATTTCCAAGTTGAATTTATTCTCTGGTAGATGTATCAGTCTTTATTTTACCCTTAGCCTTCCATTAAAAGTCATGTTTTTGCTTGTTGAAATTACTTATTACTTAAATATACATGTAATTCTGCATTAATAATAATTTTGGTTGTGTAATTTCATTTGAAACTTTTTGCATTTTTGTATCTTCTCAATTATTATAAATCAATTCTAAGTATCTTCTTGTTATATAATAGCTTCTCAATAAATATTTATTTTAAAAAATAATGTTAGAATAAATACCTGAACATTTTGGGTGTGACAAAGTCTTAATCCAAACATTTTTGTCTAAGATAATATGTCATCTAAAATTTTTTAACCAAACCCATACTGTCTAATTTTTCAAATACTGATGACTTGTGGTCTATTTAGAAATGCCTTACAATTATTTCCTAAATAATCCTGCATCATTAAATGAGATGCTGTCAAACAGCATGTTCTGAATTTCAAATAATTTAATTCCATTTAATTCCTATAGACCTATTGCATTTCTCTTTAATATCTTTATAAGAAATGCTCAGCTGTTGCCTCTGCCTTCTTTATACGAAGCAGGGCAAAATCTTTTATTATTATTTTTCTTTCTCATCCTCTCTCTCTTCTCATTTTTTTTTTTATCATTAAGCACCATGTGCTCCCACAAAGTAATATTTCATGCTTCTCTTCTTGATTTTTTTGCTCATTAACACTTTTCATTCTACCTGTATTTATTTGTACCTCACCTCCTCCATACTTCTCCACCAGGCCAACCCCATGTTTCCTCTGAGGCTCAGAAGTAGTGTTTCAGGAACCCTCCTCCTTCTAGTAAGAGCTGTTCCATTTCTCCTCTGGGCTCTCATACTTCCCAAGTACTAGTTAGATTGTATACCGGACCAGTTATTTGAGTAAATGTCTTCCAGACCAGCTAGAATGTGAGTTTTCTTGAGAGCAAGGGGCAGTTTTATTCTTTTGGTATCTGCAATACCATGCCCATTAAATATTAACTTGCAAATCAGAAAAGTGGCAGCACGATGAGCTAACTGTCCTTTAGTTAAATTTTTCTTTTGTGAAATAAGGACCCAGTTTCTCAATATTGCATGCCTTTCTTGAAGGCTGAGTGGATACTGAGATGTTGTGTTTGGTAATATCTGAGGGTTTTCCCATAGTGACATGGAAACTTCGACTAAACTGCAGCTCAAGATAGGTGATATTCTGGATAGGTAGGTAAGTAGGTAGGTAGGTACGTAGGTAGATAGGTAGATAGATAGATAGATGATAGATAGATAGATAGATAGATAGATAGATAGATAGATAGATAGATAGATAGATACTTACATACATACATAGAATGATAAGGCAAGTGTGGCAAAATGTTAAAAGTAGGTGGGTCCAGGTTGCTTAGTGGGGAGTACGTGGGAAGTGTTGGTATAGGTTTTGTAGTATTTTTGCAAGTGTCCTGTAAGTTTGAACTTATTTCAAAATAAAAAGTGTATTAAAGAAAAGATAGGTGATATCCAAGGGAGAGCATGAGATGTCATATATCACGGGTCTCCCTGTGACAGCTAAGGGGAGAAGGGAGTTCTAGAGGAATGGTATAGTAAAGAGCCTTTGCATAAGAGTTACTGTCAAAACTAAACTAAGCTGTTTCAGGAGACTCTTAACTCTTCTTAATATGTATGGCTTAAAATAAAACCTAATGTATAAAAATGAGAAAAGGAGGTTTGTTTAAAAAGGTTTGGGGCTTTGAAAAGTTATGTTTTATGCTTTCAATTTCTTCGTGTAAGCTTCAGTAACTCTTCAGGATTTAGGAATGTATAAGGCGCTTGGTTATTGCTGTAAGTTGAAATATGTACTTCTACAAAACAAAAGGATACCATCTCTGAAACTGTTTATATCTTCGCATCTACCCACTCTTATTTCTATCCATTGGCCACCAAATCCATTTTGCAACCGTCTAAAGCTACCACAGCATATATGATGTTGGGGGAAATCTGTAGAGAACAAAGCTGTATTTTTTTTCTTATTTGGATTCATGCAGCTAGTAAAATTAATTAAGCATTGACTAAATTTAAGGTACAGTGTTGGGCAGTGAGGGTTCAAAGTTAAATGGGACAAGGAGGTAACAACACATTAGACTTCAGTGAGCACTGAAATGGAAGTGTAAACAAAACCCTAGATTAGAAAAGAGATCAGCTTCAATTCTGACTGATCACAAGTGGCTTCCACTTATCAGCAGTGTGACTTTGGACAGATTAGTTAACCTTTCTGTGCCTCCATTTTCTCTTGTGTAAATAGAGATAATAATGATACCTACCTCATTGCATTGTAGTGGAGATTAACTTAGTTTGTGTATTGTAAGTGCTTAGAATAGGTTTTCACAAAAGATATTGTGGACTTGTTTAGGAGACACATGGCAAAGGACTTCCCAGGCAAGGTAACAGCCTGAATAAAAACAAATGCATGAAAGTAGGAAGTATGATGGAAGAAGAGATTAGAGAGATGTCGTGGAAATGTAGAAAGGGCATTATATGCCAGGTCAAGGATTTCTGACCCTAATGTTTATATTTTATTTTCAAAAAGTGAGCCTTGTGGCAAAAAATTAGTTTTGTAAAGGTGGTTGTGATAGTTTGAGCCTTTTGTAGACCCCAGAAAATTATTTTCTTAAATTAATCCATTCCTGTGGGTGTGGACATATTATAGTTGGGTCCATTTGATTAGATTCAGTTAAGGGCTGTTTGATTAGATTACTTCAGTAAGACCCTAGGGTGGGTCTCAGTCCTTTTACCACAGTGCATTATTAATGGGATGAATAGGGAGAGAGAGCAGAGAGAAAAGATCTAGGAACTCAGAGATAAACCCGCAGAAGCTGATAAAGAAAGTCCAGCAAGCCAAAAGTGGAAATCAATGGAGCCCAGCAGAAAGAAAGCCACAGGAGCAGAGAGAAAGCTTGAGGAAGCCAGAAACTGA
This sequence comes from Chaetophractus vellerosus, assembly GCA_004027955.1. Lineage (NCBI taxonomy): Eukaryota > Metazoa > Chordata > Mammalia > Cingulata > Chlamyphoridae > Chaetophractus > Chaetophractus vellerosus. Next base: position 3,710 of record PVKH010047785.1, on the reverse strand, counting down.
AAGCAACTGGACCAGGAGGAGAGGGGAGAGACAACAGATGCCACCATTGTGCCCTGTCATGGGATAGGAGTACAGGATTGCTGGCAGCAGTGTCTTTGGGGAGAGAGCTTTGCCTGATGCCTTGATTTGGCCATTTTTCTCAGTCATGGAACTAAGGTTATAAGTTAATAAATCTCTTTTGTAAAAGCCAATCCATTTCTGGTATATTGCCTAGGCAGCCTTTAGCTAAGTAAAACAGGGGTGTATTTAGGAGTTATTACAATAAAATGAATAAGAGGTGATGGGGATATACTGTCCATATGAATGGAAACAAGAATCAGAATTTCAAAGCAAACAAATACCAAAGGCAATATTTCTACTGTAGGTTTCACTTTCCTAGAAAAGGGAATTATATTTGATAAAATCTATTGTTCTACATCAAACTCTATTTAGATGTTGTCCTCAAAGCATCTAGGAGCATTATAGCCTCATAAACTACATAACTGGTTAATTTTATGACTTGCTATTTAAAGTAAGTGGAAATTTTAAACTTGTTTTGATCCTGACAGTCCCTGTCGAGCAATAACTAGGCAGAGAAAACAAGATGAAAGATGGACTTTCTCAGGAGCTACTAAATAGAAAGAGAAACAGAAGGCAAACTAGATTCTACACCTTAAAGTAATGTGAATAATGTGTTTTTTTTGCAATTGAAAAAACTGAAAAGTATGTATACTTATAAGTATTATTAAAATAATAATTATCATTTATTGAACCTATACTATAGGACACACACTGGACCATTTATTACATAAGATACCTCATTTAATTGTCTCAATAACCCTTTGAGGCAACTACAGTTATTATGAATACTTTACAGATAAGGAAAGTAAGCCTCAGAAAGATTGTATTACATGCCTGAGCTAGTAGGGGAGGGAACTATAAGGGAAAAATACGGTTGTCAGGATTATAACATCAATTTGATTCTAGAGTCCACACACTTACTGAGAATGCAAATATATATATATATATATATATATATATATATATATATTAGCAGGAAACACTATGTGAAAAATCAATAATTTCTCTCCGAGACAAATGCCACTGTTCCCAGTAAAGGTGTCTCTCTCTTTGGTCAAGGTTGCTGAGGACATACTTTGTACGGCCAAGCTTCCTTTAATGTCATCCTCAATCTTTCAGGCCTTCTAGTTTTTCTAAACAACTCTTGGAGGGTCTCTCACCCATCACTTTATTGTTCATCCACTCCACGGTGGTAAGTACAAATGTGCAAGTGCATGGGACTGGTGGCGCAACCGAGTGGGGGAAACATCAGCGTCAGAGGCGAGAGACCCCCAGGGACCTCTACTGTGTTTCCTTGGTTAAGTAAATTAAGCCTCAGTTACAGTTTCCCCTTTCATAAAATGAGTTTAGACTCACATCTGGGCCGCTTTCATGATCTAATGATTAGTCAACTTTAAATGTGCCGCCTGGGATGTTCATCTACAGAAATAGTCCATTCCAGAGTGATTTATTCCTCCTATCTAGATTATCAGACTTAGAGGCTGCACACTAACTCTCACATTTCCCTGTGCAAGACACAAACAGAAAGGTAAACCTAATACCTCCCAAAAATAGAGTGTATTCTATAACTGGACATAAGTGACTTTCTGATTTTGCACTGTTTTTGGAACGTCCACCTCGCTGTTTTCATTAGCATGACTGTATTGGTTTCTCCATACATGTCCAAGAGGCAATCTGTGCTATGATATAATGCGTTTCAGGCACTGGTGAGTCATGGTATTGACTAGGAAGTAAAGTATTAGGTACTTCTTTTTGCTCAATCAACTAACAACACATTCGTACCTTTTCCATCTGTTCACAGAAATAGATCTGTTATATGATAATGGCCCCCCATGATTTACAACTGACCTGGCATTATCTTCATGCCACCGAGCAAGGTACTTAACTTAGTGAGCACCTTGACACTGTCCCTTTTAGGTTGACTTCCACCAACAGAGTGTGTCTTCCAGTCAGAATATATCTTTTTAATGGAATTTAACACTCAAATATTTGAGTGGAAACTACTTGGCCATTCCTCCTCCATCAGACTCCTGCTAATTTTTTTTTTTTTAATGCATAGGATTGATAATGAAGATCAAAATGGTCTCCTACTGTTTTTTTTTAAAGGTTTATTTTATTTGTTATTTATTTCTCCCCCCTACCCCCATTGTTTGAGCTTGCTGTGTCTGTTTGTCTTCCTTGTTTCTTTAGGAGGCACCGGAAGCTGAACCTGGGCCTCCGATGTGGGAGGGAGGCACTTAATCCTTTGAGCCACCTCTGTATCCTACTTTGTTGTGTCTCTCATTATGATTTTCTTGTTGCTTCATTTCACTGTCTTTTTTAAGAGGCACCAGGAACTGAACCAGGGACTTCCCGTGTGGTAGGCAGGAGCCCAATCACTTGAACTTATCCACTTCCTTCTCTTACTGTTTTTAAGATCTTTTCTTTCTCTCTGAAAATTACTGGCTCTCTGCAACTTCCTCTTGTGATCTCTGATATCTATAGTATCACAATTATGATTACTCAAGGTTTCTCTTTCTTGAAATCTCCATTTCTGAAGTCTTGAGAGCACCAAATTGGTTTTATTCCAGCACATTTTCTGATAGAATTTTTCATTAAAAGACCCAAGTGTCAGGACCAAACGAAAGCCAAAGGCAGACTTGTCATTGTGAATTCAAACAGTTCCTGGTATAGTTTAAGTCAGCATGATCAATCTTGACCTTAAAGTAAGGAATGAATCAGTTCATTTGGCCTGGAATTCTGCAATTCCACAAGATTCTGTTGCAGAGTCCATGAGAGACTTCTCAGGGGTGCTGACCAGAGCTGGGGCCATATGAGCCTCTGGAATTCCTAGGCATAGTTCCCCTTCCAGACTCCATGGCCATCAAGAAGCCTTTCACCTAAAAGGATCTTACATTTTTATTTCCACTAGCTTTCCCTGAAGTGTGAGGGAGACTGTGATTAACTTCTTGGACTTGTCAAAGTTTTAAAACACACAGTCTAATGCTTTACAAAAATTATTTTGTGAATTCGGAAACAAAGGGATTGGAAAATGAAAATACTATGATAGAAAATAGCCTTCTAGTCTTTCCCTGTGCATTACAAAAGAGGTCAGGGTTCCCGCTGAAGAGAGCCAGCAAGAGGGTGATGTTTCACTTTAAAACCGGTTATTCTTTGTCTTTAGCAGCCTCTTCGCAGTGCCGTTTGACACTTTACCCACTGTGGAATTGTAGAAAATAGGGTTCCCAACTTTTTTCAACACAGTTTTTCATTAGAGTAGCCGGGACGAATGTTTTAGGTAACTGGAATTGACCTACTACTTCTCATAGAATCAGAAGCAAAGGAATTGGCATCTTCCTAGAGAAGGAGGATAAGCTTCTAATTTATGATAGACCTGGCCAACCACCTCTCTTCATTGAATCCACAATCCGAGTTTTTTCTCTCCTAGTAACTCAACCGATAGCTACCAGCATGACAGCCATTCTTTATTATTCGTCTTTCTAAAAATGGATAGGTTATAGACTCTTAGAGTTAGATTAAGGGATGGTAAAAGATTCTCAATCTATCCAGTTTTTCTGAGACAGGGTGAATGAAAACTCCTGTATGCTCTAGGTGTGTTCCCAAACTCTTCTGGAGACCTAAAAACCATTTCTTCATTCATTTATTTAACA
>PVKH010047784.1:0-10263 GCA_004027955.1 Chaetophractus vellerosus | reverse complement strand
AATTAGAGGTGGAGTGATATCTCCATCCCAGAATCCTCAGGATTTGGGAAAGAAGTATGGACTAGAGTGGACTTACTGTTATTCTACTATAGACATAATGTGATTCAAGCAATGGAAGAAATTATAAAATTAATGTGGAGCCAGTGGCCACTGGAGGCTCTGGGGGCAGGGAAAGGAAAAAACAGCTATAACACAGGGGCTTTTTCGGGACTTGGGAATTGTCCTGAATGACCTTGCAATGACAGATATAGGCCATTTTACATCATTACATAATATGCAGAAGTGTGTGGAAGAGAATATAGAACACAGTGTGAACTATGGTGCATGCTCAGTGGCAAAGTCCCAGGATGTGTTTATCAATTGCAATGAATGTGCCACATTAATGAAGGATGTTTATGTGGGAGGTTGTGGGAGGTGTGGGGAGTGGGGCTTATGGGAATCCCTATCTTTTTTTGTGTAACATTTATATATACTAAGTATCTTTTAAAAAATAAAAAAAAATTATTATTAATTTTTAAAAAAAGAATAAGGATGTGAAATCTCTGAGGGAGAAGTTGAGGCAGGTTAGTCAGGGAAACGAGGAAAAGATGAACCTCAACATGGACAACAGATAACATGAACCACAGACGACATGGTCATGAGACTCCACCGTTACCTTGACCTTGAAGTCCAATTGGGACTCTTTCTGGGCAGAGGGGAGGCCCTGGATATTCCAAACAGGCATCACAATGGCCCCCACCATTGGTGGGGTAACCAATAACAGCTGGGGCCCTTCCCCTTAGCATTACCAAGGGGCAGAATAATTAATAGCTTAAAAGGTGACCACACAAGCCAAAACCCACTCTCTCTGCCTAGAAGAGCCTGTACCAAATCTCAGTGCGTATTTCCATCCTTCTCTTCCATTTCTCAGCAAGTTCTGTTCTTTTCCCCCATTTCCCAATAAATTCTTTTTACTGGCCTAACTAAAGAAAATTCCCAATAATTATTACTATACATTGATTTCAGAGAAAAACTTGTAAGTGATCACTTCTTTCCAAGTCGTTCACTTATTTCAGCTTGGAGACCACTGGATTTCTGTGTTTCTATAAGCATGTGGCCCCTGTTTGCTTTTCCTACAAAAGTTTAATTTCTATGCTATTACAATCAAGGAAAAAAACTCTCCTTGAGAAAAAACAAAGAGGAAGGTCAAGACTATTGACAAAACAACATGGACTTTTTATATTCAATGCACTGCAAATCTATTTGTTGAGAAATAAACCTAAACTAGCAAAACCTCCCATCAAGTATGTATTTCTGCTTCTGACAGCCACCAGAGATGCAAAAGCATTGTCTGGGGGAAAACTGTGCCAGGATGGACCAACTTTTCATTAACAATGGTGCCATCCTAGTAAGAACAAAGTAAAAGGTCAATGTAAAAGGTCAACAGCAGCAAAGGAAAGCAAAGAAGCCAAGGAATCTGCCCTCACCTCTCCTAACTCTCTCCAAAGTGCACTGGCTCCCTCTCTTTTTCCCTTTTGTCTTCCAAGAGTGCCTCCCTCCTCTGGGCTCCCTCTCCTGAGGCTCAGGCTACAGAATTTGGCTCCAGGTGACTGATAAGCAGTGCCACAACTCCAAGAGCTCTGGGCTGCAGTTTTCTTGAAAGAGAAACTTGTGGTAGTCAGATCTCTAACCAGGGAAACTGTAATGGGAATCTCAATAGCCATCTGGTTACAGCCACTTATTAAAAAATCTTAGAGGATTTCCAAGTGGGAAGTTACAATGAGTGATTGACATTTAGGTTTTTTATTACACAGGAGAGTCTTACACAATGGGGAACAGATGTACATTGGTTAGCATATTATACTAATCCATTTTTGATGGGCCATATTTAATTATTACTAAACGCCTGCTCAAACTGCAATTCATTTGGGTCTTGGATAGTCCTGTCCCTGTGATCAATTGTTCTGTCTTTTGAAAATTCCCTGTCATTTCTCAGACAGGGTTCTTTCTTGGCAACACCCAATGCATGTGACCATTTTACTTTAACATCCCTGCCTTTAAGTTATGTTTTCAATGATCTCATTGGAAACTTGACCAGAACATGGTGTTCACCACCATTGATTTCCTTTCATGTTGGGTGGTCATAGCAGGCTCACTTGGTTGCTTTGTCCCTTTTATCCTTTTTTTTTTAGTTGCAGCAAGGTTTGCTGGAGGACTGTTCAGTCACACTTAAGACCCTTAGAGTGGGGTAACTTGCTCAGTTGTGTGGATTAAAATTACAACCCTCCCTCCAAGTCAGGGTATCTATTATTTTATTTTTAGTTTTGGTCACCTAGATATAATTCCATTTGATCTTATTTTATTTTTTTTTGATTAGCTATCTTAAGAACCACCATCTATCTTAAGGGTGACAGGGAATTTGAATACAATCTTGAAGTGCCAACTATGCAAAAGTAAATAAAAATGTACAGACTGATAAATACGAATAAAAGCATTCGTATTTTATTACTAATTGCCCCCATATTCCATTAAACCAAAAAACATAGGTCAGGAAATAATTATGTCCATTGAAATGTTTGAATCTGACTGATATTGTGAAACACCTCAACTTGGTCCCTTAAGATATTTAGGTTATTTATCTGGTCACATCAGTTTAAATGAGCATCATTTTCAGTTATGGCATTCCAATCAAAACTTTGGTTATATGACTAGTTTCTCTAATGGTTTGAGTTTGCTAATCTGCTCAAAGGAGATAACATGAAATGAGTTGGGTTTTAACAATGGGAATTTATTAGCTTTAAAGCTTATGGTTTTGAGCCTGAGAAAAATGTCCAAATCAAGGCATCATCAAGGTGATACCTCCTTCCCAAAGACTGGCTGCCAGTGATCCTGGACTCCTCTGCCACATGTCAAGTCACATGATGGCATCACTGGTCTCTCCATTCTAATCCTGGTTTCATTGTTTTCAACATTTTGTTTCAAGGTTTTCTCTGTCTCTGTCTCTGTCTCTGTCTCTGTCTCTGTCTCTCTCTCTCTCTGTCTCTCTCCCCCTTCATTCTTTTATAAAGGACTTCCCTGGGCCATATCTTAACTGAAGAAACCCCATCAAAAGGTCCTACTTAGAATAGGTTTACGCACACAGGAATGGGTTAGCTTAAAGAACATGATTTTGTGGGGCATATACAGTTACAAACCACCACACCCCACCTTTTGGACCCCCAAAAGACATGTTCTTTTCATAGGCAAAATACATTCATTCCATCACAATAGCCCAAAAGTCTTAAATCATTTCAGAAACAATGTTTAGTAAAAAGTCTCATCAAAATTGGTTATGGGTATGGTCTGTATTGGGGCACAATTCCCTTCTGGCTGTGCACCTGTGAAACTTAGTGTGGGGTCCAGTAGGTCCCCAGCCCTGGCTCCCCCTCCCTAAGGGAAACTCAGCCTGTAGTATGCAGCTGCCTGCATGCCCCAGGGCACAAGTTAAAATGTGACAAACCTCCTTACAGGAGAACAATGTACAGATGGTATCGTGGACTGTAATTTTCTCCAGGCTGTACAATTCCTTCCTACAATAGCATCACCAGACCCCATTTATATAACTCTGTTGTGAAATGTCCTTATTCTGAGACCCAATATATTGCCCCTCATTTTCCCACCTCTTTGCAGAGCGCTACTTTCATTCTTCAGCCGTCTGTAAGCCCCAATCAATAAAGCTCATGTCTGACACCTTGCTGAGTATGTCCTTTGGCCTTGCAGCCTTCCTGACAGTGCCCTTCAGGAGCTGGGTTGCAACACCTAGAGGACAAGTTATCAGCTTCCTATGTACAAAAGAGGGATGGGCGTAAGATAAACACTTTCATTCCAGAAGAAAGAAACTGAAAGGAAAACAGGGACCTGGGGTCCCAAACAGTTCCAAAACCACACAGGGCATACTCTGTTAGATTTCATGTCTGAGACTCATCTGTGGAACAGTGTTTTGTCCTCTGGGCCTGACGGAGCAGCCCACCACCCCTTTCCAAGTGCTTACGCAGTGGCCATGCTCTCCCTAAATACTAGGATGCTGGTGCTGAGTATTAGGGTGAAAGTTCCACCCTCATCAAGGTCAAAGTGGTGGCCAGACTCTAGGTTCCATCCCTGTGAAACATTGGAGTGGTGGCCATTCTTTCCACAAATCCCCAGGCAAGTGAGAAAACTGAGGTGACACCACTCTTCCCAAACAATGGGGTGGAAGGCCCACCGTCTCCATGTGCCGGTACATACTCACCCCTTCCACACACATGCTGGGCCTGCTCTCTTGGACTGAGGTGATACGTTTGGTTCAGACCTCAGCTTCTATGGTTCTGCCTATGAAGTAATTTTTCCTTCAATCTGTCCCTTTTCTTTCTGTTTTAGTCCAGGCTTGTAGTGATTCTGTTCATAGAGATCGCACAAAAAAACATGTTGGTTTTGTGTGGAGTACACAGGGGTACAATCCATCAGATTTGCACTGAAATGGTTGACTGGCTCCATATTCAGTTAAACTCTCAGATGGAACACTGTTTTCAGGAAGCTCAGAACCTTCTGAACCATCAATTTCGGGTTTCTTCATGCCCAGGAGCTCAGTTTTTAGTTTATCTCTCTTCTCTTGCATTTTACTATGGCCTGCAAGGAGAAACCAAGCTGCACTTTCCACATTTAGGTTGGAAATCTCCTCAGCTAAATACCCAAGCTTGTCACTTCAAATTCTGCCTTCCATCCAAGATCAGAACTCAATTTTTCCAAGTTCTCTGATACTTTAAAATGTGTCACTTTTCTTCCAGTCTGCAATGTCACATTAATCATTTCTAAGGCCTCATCAGAACTACCTTTCATGTCAATATTTCTACCAACAATGTCTTCAAAGCAATCTAAGCCTTTTCTATCTAGTGCCTCACATTTCTTCCAGCTGCTACCCATTAATGATTCCAAAGTCGTTTCCACATTTTTGGTATTTACATTATCAGCATCCAACTTTCCTGGTATCAATATCTGTCTTAATTTGGTAGGTTGCTCAAAGCAGATACTACAAAATGGGTTGGCTTTTAATAATTTATTAGCTTAAGTTTTGAGGCTGAGAAAAATGTCCAAGTCAAGCCATCATCAAGGTGATGCTTCCTTCCAGAAGACTGGCTGCTTGCAATCCTTGGCTCCTCTGCCATATGACAGGGGACACGGCAGCATCTGCTTGTGCTCTCCCTTCTCTCCTGGGTTTCATCGCTTTCAGCTTCTTGCTTCTGTGGCTTTCTCCCTCTCTTTCTGTAATAATCCTGTTAATGAAGGACTATAGTAAGAGGGTCAAGATCCATCCTGAATGAAGTGGGTCACACCTAAACTGAAGTAGCTTCATCAAAAATTCCACATACAATGCATCTACACTGTTATAAGACGGATTAAATTTAAGAAGATGTTTTTCTGGGATATCTACAGTTTCATACTACCACACGAATTATTTTCTGTTAACCAAGAAGGTATTTTCTTATTTAACTTATGCAAATAATTCTATTTCCGTGCAAAAAAGAGTCAGAATTCAGGGAGGAAAAGATAAATGTTTTACGAGTTTCAGATGGCTTAAAGGAAAAGCAAAAGAGATTCCATGTATCTAAGGAAAAAAAAACATTAAAACATTCACAATATTTCAAACAAAACCCATAATCATTCCTCATCAATTCAGAAATCATGTAGGGTTTGCTCTGAGAATGCAAAACGCCACAAGTTGTCATGAGATTCACTGTGGAAAACACTGGCTCTCTGTTTAACCAACATGACAATGAAATATTTAAAAAGCAAAAACAAAAGAGGAACAAAAATCTAAAAGCCTATTTTTTCCTCAAAAGTGAGACTTGTTTTTCTTAAATAATCAAAGGTATAATGAAGTCAATATAAAGTACAAGTTGTCCATTAAAACACAGACTTTCTGCCTTTGACACTGATTATTTATGAAGAAAAAAACACTTTACAAAGTCTTATGAAGAACTTATGAATAATCCAAGAAAACTTTGTTATTTGAACAGAGAGAAAACCAAATTCTAGTTTTGCATCAGTATATTATTTGATACTAAGGCTCTTAAAAACTCTATGGAAAAAACCATCAAATCATACCATCTTTGACCACAAGAAATAAAATTCCTTTTCTACACACATTCTTCACTTTCTATATACATTCAAGCTTTGTTCTATATTTTCCTCTTTTTCATTCTATAACAACCAGTCACTTTTCTTTAGGACAAAATTACTCTTTCTTTCATAAAAATGCATCCTGTAAACCTTACATAATTAAGTTACCAAAGTGATATTGGAAACTGTTTTGTCAGCTGACATCTGACAAAACACAATTACTGTCAAAATAAAACTTGTCAGACTAATGACTCACTTTGGTTAAATGCAAAGTTATTTTTTATCATTTTAAATATCTAATAGATGTAGTACTAGTTTATTTGATCACTAAACCTTTATGTGTTTAAGAAGAATATCTCTAAAAATGCATGCTTTTTTTGTATCTAATTCTGATAACTCAAAACGCATAGTTATTTTCCTTCCAAACTAACTATTAAATCAGTATACAAATAGAGCACTTACAGCTTAAAAATTTTCAGCCATGAGTCAGAAAAACAGACTCAGAAACACAGAAAGACAAAACAGAGCAATATAAAACTTATTAGTTTATGTAAAAGAGCTGGCTTTTTGTCCCTGCCCCACTTTATTTTTTTTTAAATCAGGGCTGTTTGCCTTTTAGGTAAAGAGGCTATTTTAGAATCATTATATCATTCAGAAGCTTTTGAATACAAATCAAAAGATGCACCCATGCCTTGGTGGAGTTCAAGGACTCTTTTTTTCAAGTGTGCTTCTCAAATGTATAACCTTGTCTAAACTAAAACTTCCCCATGGTGGCCACTGTAGCTCCAAGCTATCTTTAATATAAAACACCCGTTTTTGGTTTTTTTTTTTTAAGAAAGCACATGAGGAACACATTTAAACAACTTTTTAATGCTTTAAGTGCTCACTTTCTTTTTTCTTTTAAAAGAAACAACATCATTTTCAAGCTCCCTCTTGCATACAATATAGACAGATACTGTCCTTTATATTTCTTGGGAGATCTTTTTTTGTATTGATTATTATTAAAGTAGCAATTGGGGACTCTTATAATTTTTATTTCACCCTTTTGGAGTTGCTGTAATTGTAAAGCCATTATTTTATTCTGTCTTTTTATTTATTTTTTATCCTTTTCCAGAGTTCTTTTAAAATGTTCAGCTAATTTAACATGTTCATCTAAAGGAGAAACTTCCCTCTCAAGGGTATGTTTGTTAGCCAACCCCCCCAGATCAGGCTTAAGTCCACTGACAAATAGCTCATGTCCCTTCAAACCCACCAGCTAAAGATGATGGACCTGAATGAGCACCAAAGGGGTCAGATAATCACTGCTTATAATCCCAGACGTTTCCATTCCCTTTTGTTTACAAGATCCCATCAATGGCCAGAAAGTCTTTTGAGGAAAAGCATTTAGTATGGCTTCTAATAAATCCTTAGAAATTTGGTGGACCTTTGAGGGAACACCCCGACTGGGATCATTGTAGAGGCCCTTGTGCTATCTTCTGACTTTTCACTTTTAGCCAGCTTTCTCATTTTTTTGCCTCACCCAGACTCAAAGCCATATGTATACATTTAAAACAAAGGTCAGGCAACACCAGATCGTAAACTCCAATTAGAATTTTAAATTCCTCCTAAAAATTTTTGGATCTGATTTGGGATTGGGAAATTCCTTAACAATAGCCCTGTGCTTTAATAAAAAATTTTTTTTTGTAATAATAAACATTATTTTTAAAGGAATTTTAGATTTACAGAAAAATTAAACTGAAAGTATAGGGAATTCCTATAAAACACCCCCCATGCACACAGTTTCCCCTATTATCATCTTACTTTAGTGTGATACTTATGTTACAATTGATGAACAAATATTGAAGCATTGCTATTAACAAAGTCTATAGTATACACTGTGGTTTACACTTTGTGCTGTACTGTTTCATAGGCTTTGACAAAGGTATAATGTCATGTATCAATCATTAGAGTATCATATTGAACAATTGCATTGCCCTAAAAATGCCCAATGTTCCACCTATTCATCCCTCCTCCCCCCTTCTGAACCTCTGGCAACCACTATCTTTATATCAATGCGACAGGTTCTTCCATTAACACAAGATAATAACTACAATATCAATAATCAATACTTTAGTCCCATCCCCCAAAAACAAGGAGTATCTACAACTGCAAGCAAACTGTTTCTTTCATCTGAGCTTTTTCTATTTCTTTTTTTTTTTTAGGAGGTACCAGGGATTGAACCCAGGACCCCATACATGGGAAGCAGGTGTTCCCCCACTGAGCTATATCCGCTCCCCTGAGCTTTGCTTTTGACCAGTGGCTTTTAAAAGTTACCGAGGTTACCATCCGTCATTCCAGCAGGTGTGGCCTTACAAGGCATTTGCCCAATTTTAGTAGTCAGGCAAAGAAAGATCACAAGTGGGAGCAGTAAGATTAGAAGTAGAAAGGATGGCATTGTCCAGTCTAGGTCTTTTTGGTGAGAAGGTTATCAAGGCTAGGTTTAATATTTCTTAAAATGTTGGGGTACTGGGAGAGTTTTTCCCACCCTCCTTAAACCAAGTACAGCCCATAATGTGAAACTTCCAAAGTGCCGACACTCACCTAGAAGACCTAACCCAAAGGAGTCAGATAAAGTTCTCAAAGAGCTCCACACAATTCGTGGAGCTCAAGATCTGAGAAGTTCTTACTGGTGAACTCTGAGAAGCAGCAGCACAAAGGGCTCTTGTGGGGTACCTTCAACCTAGCTCATCTGTGGAAGGGAGTTCAACAGCAGCAGTCTTTGGCTCCTACCCCATGGCTGAGCTGTAAAATAAAAGATGCATTTTAAGAATGTAGAAAAGAAAAACCATTTAATTATCAAAAGGATACAATCTGTAAAATGGAGAAAACTCTATGTTGAGACAAAAGCACTCTGCTTTCTCCCAAAAAAGAGGCAGTTTATATAGTAAATACAATGAGGTTACATCAGGAAACATAGGATTGGTTATATATATATGAAGAGCAACCTTTGAAGTAGAATGCTAACTAGCAAAATTTATCACCAACAAGTCCCATTTTCAGGGATATCAAGACACAGGTTCAAAGAGTGTCAGAACATCCTAGCTGTTGTGTAAGGTCAAGGGTCTCAGATAACTTGTCTTACAGATAACTTGTCTTGGGTGTGTGTGAGTAACTCCAGCTTGTACGAATAATTTGACCTTTGCTGTAGACATATACAGACAGGTTGCCACCAGGCCAGCACCAATCCATTTTACAACCGTCACGTCTGATGGATTCTCAGAAAGATTGAAGTTTCTCCCATAGATAATGATGATAAAAACCCAGTCTAGAGAATGAGATAGACAAACACCGAATCACATTGATTTTACAAAGGAAAAGTATCCAGCATTATGGGATTCCATAAGATCAAGGAGGAATTCAACTGTGTGCAAATTAATGAAGTGACCTGAAGTTGAAAACCTGGAGGAATTCACAGGTGAAGCAAAGCAGAGGAACCTTCCAGGGTGAAGGCATGGGTGATGGGAGCTTTATGAAATAGAAGAAGGAAGGTAAATGGGGCTTTATGAACAAGGATGTGAACATTAAGAAGTGAAGTGGATGGTGTAGAGACACCTCCTTAGCAGGTTTGATTAGATCTTGTAAAGGATTTCAAGTTTTGCTTAAAATTTGAATCATGATAAAGATAGGGATTGATTAGGTTTTGTTGTTGCTTTCTTGCTTTTCATTTGTACTTGTTGATGTTATATTGGTTGCTGCCTAGAATATATACAGAAAAATAAGAATGATGTTAGGGAGAACAGTTAGAGGACAATTATATTAATCCAGCTAAGAGTGGATGGTGATTTGAACTGGGGTGATAAGAGGAATTGACACATCCAAAAAACATCCAGAAAGTAAAATCAACAGGACTGTGTGATTCATTGGGTTTGTGAGGTAAAGATGTCAAGGATGATTCTGAATTTTCTGGCATTAGACACCAGGTAGATGGTAAGAATATTTGCCTTTGTAAAATTATATTATGGTTGTGGAGTTTAAATTTAGTGATGAACAAACACAGAACAGGTTTTATTCAAAGCACCACTTGGAAATTGAATATCCATACCCACACACAGTTTATTTTAGAGACCTGTGAGAAGAAAATAAAGTGACCAAGAGTGTCTTAGTACTCCC
>PVKH010047783.1:0-10266 GCA_004027955.1 Chaetophractus vellerosus | reverse complement strand
CCTTCTAGACTTAAGTAGGTCAGTGGGAGCTACAGCAGAGCATGGGAACATAAGGCCTGTGGGTGAGCTCCCATTTCTCTCCTTGCCTCCCTGTGGGAACCCAAGCTACAGAATGTGTCAGGAGGAAGATGTTCTATGTCACCTCTCAAATCTGCCCAAGGGGGCAGCTACATCACGGCTCCTTTCTTCCAGCATATCTCTCCTTGCCTGTAAAGACAGTGGCCAAGCTGCCAATAGCTCCTGACCCTGCTGGTTGTCTTTTTGTCCCCACAGAATCTGTACCAGAACAGGTTTCTAGGCCTGGCCGCCATGGCGTCTCCATCCAGGAACTCACAGAGCCGTCGCCGGTGCAAGGAGCCCCTGCGCTACAGCTACAACCCCGACCAGTTCCATAACATGGACCTCAGGAACGGCCCCCACAACACTGTCACCATCCCCCGCTCCACCAGCGACACTGACCTGGTCACCTCAGACAGCCGCTCCACACTCATGGTCAGCAGCTCTTACTACTCCATCGGGCACTCTCAGGACCTGGTCATCCACTGGGACATTAAAGAAGAAGTGGACGCCGGAGACTGGATTGGCATGTACCTTATTGGTAAGTAGAGTCAGCCCAGCCCGACTCATTCACTGACCTAGCCAAATCAGCTAACTGCAGGCCGCTGAAATACCATCTCATGGATGTGGTTTTGGAGTACAAGAGGTATATTCATTCATGCTTCACCTTTACGTATGCTTTAATATTTTAATAAACCCTCTAATTGAAATGCACAATCAAGTGTGTTATCCACCAGCTCTTAACACATGGAAGACCACCAATGCATTATCTTGTTTTTCCAGAGACCAACAAATCCTCTCTTGCCATCTCTAATCAGTGGAACCGTGAGATAGCAGGGGGAGGAGTGGTTTAACGCAAATGCCATTACATTTGCAACTACAGAGGCTCATCTACTTATGAATAAGTTAATATCTAAAGCTTGTTTTTAAATTCAGGTGTTTATAAGACCAAACAAGCAATATATAACAACCAATATTCATGCATCTTTGCATACATAATTTCAGTTTTGTTTCCATCGTAATTATAGATCTATTTTCACGGGCTCTTTCAACATTCTTACTGTTTTTGCATTCAAAACAGAACAGGATTACACATACAATTAGATCAAGCACACCACAGACTAAGGCACAGTGTAATATTAGAAAGGAAAATGCCTATGTGTGTCCATAGTGATGGAGAAAGTTGACTTTCCTCTAGCTATAGCTTTATTCAAAATTATGAAAGTTCCAAAGTCAAAAGGACATTAAAGAGAAGAAACTTCTCTGTGATTTTTCTCAAGTCTGTGCAAATGAACCAAACTATGCAAATAAATTGGATGCCGAGGCAATTAATTTTATACAAGTTTCACTGTCCTCATTGACTGGTTTTGAAAATAAAACTTGCAATTTTTAAATTATGAAAATAAATTTAGCTGGGGAATTGTATTTCTTCTAATTTACATATTAGAATCAGTGATAGTGGAAATTGGCAAGTTCATGCCGATAGTCAGCAAGCAAAGGTGTAATTAATTGCTGGATGGCACAAGAGAGTCCACACACCAGCTTCAACTGAGGTCCAGCCTTCTGCTTTCAGTCTGTGCAACGCACTGCTTACACATTCAGACACAATGTCCTGTTTTAACATTATTGGCTATCACAGGAAGTAATGGATTGTTAGGAGTATTTTATAACCTGGACCCTTGTTTTGATAAAATAAAGGGGATTTTATCCAGCTACTAGTTGTCAGGGAAGTATTTTTGGCTCTTTTGCAGGTTTTGCAATCAGCTTAGTTAGCATATTTACAGTACACACATTATTGTAAAGATGAAGAAACTTAATTTTTGAAATTTTTGCGCAAATAGTGGTTACTTGCTAAATTGGATTTCCATACAGATAAAATTTAATTTGCTTTTTAAAAAAATAGCTCTTGAATATAAGTGTTTGAAAACCATCAGTCCAGAAGAGAGATTGCAAAAGAACAGCCTACCAAGCATATTTTGTTTAGTTCACATTGTTTTGTTTTAAGTTTGATTCATTACCAGCATTTAGAAATGTCGATATTTCACATAGCAATCCAAATTTCTAGCATCTCTCACACACACAAAAAGCCCCAATTTGGCAAACCAAGCCTGTAATTCCACTTGACTCTAGTCAGTTGGAGTAAACATTAACTGCCCCCTGGCCTGCATCAGTCATTTTTGCCACAGTCCCCTTCCTTCCCCCGCCTCCACTTTAATTATGAAAGTTATTTATTTAGCACTTTAAACTATTAGGCATTTGACCCCAGATCTAGTTTTGAATCAACTCTTTCCTGCTGTACCTTCCTGCGCCTGGTGGATGTGGATGTCATACCCAGAGTTAGGGACCAATGGGAAGGGGATCTTGTTTAGGGAGAAGGTAATGAATTCAGTGAGGAAGATATTGAGTCTGGGGCACCCAACGGGCTTTCATCTATAGTGAATGAATGGGTGTTTCTGAGGCTCAGCTCGAGATCTGGGCCAAGGGTGCAAATTTGGGCTCACCAGCCCCCTGGAAGTGGATAAGGTCACTCATGGATTGTGTATAGAAAGAGCAACAGAAAGGCCCATCCGAGGGAGAGGGACTCAACAGGGAGGTGGAGGAGTGATGGAGGGGCAGGACAAAAGTTAGGATAACACATCATAGAAGACAAGGGAAGAAGGGGTTAGACGAAGAAAGGGGTGGTCAGCAGTATCAAGATATGTCATAAAACTCCCCAGGTAGAGGATGAGATCTGCTGTTAACATGACATTTTTCTGAGACAAAGGACACACACCTCATGGTCATATATTCTCAATTCTACTGTTTGCTATTCTCATAGTGGCTGCACGTATATAGCTGTGAAGTTATTTAATGCAAAATGCCAACACGTTCAACAGCAGAGCATTTCAAAAGTAATTTCTAAATCCAAAATTTTCTGTAGATCTTAAAAGTGCACAACTTGTGTGTCGTTTGTAACTTATTTTTCAGATTACCAGCACCTTGCCAAAGATCAAATCACAGACTCAGAATTTTAGAATTTTAGAGGTGGTGTCTTGGTTTCCTAGGGCTACCATAAGAAAAGTATCACAAGCCAGGTGACGTAAAACAACAGAAATGTACTGTCTCACAGCTCTGGAGGGTAGAAGTCTAAATCAAGGTGTTGTCAGTGTTATGTTCCCTCTGAAACCTGGAAGGTAGGGGAATATACTTCCTTGTCTCTTCCTAGCTTCTGGTGTTTGCCGGCACTCCCTGGCATCCATTGGCTTGTGGCTGCTGCACTTCAACCTCTGCCTCTGTCATCACACAGCATTTTCACATCTGCGTGTCTCTGTGCCCAAATTTCCTCTTCTTATAAGTACATTAGCCATATTGGATTAGGGTTCTCCAAATCCAGTTTGGCCTTACATTAACTAACCACATCTTCAAAGACCCTATTCCCAAACAAAGGTTCATGCACAGGACTGGGACTTAGGACTTGAACATGTCTTTCTGGGGGACACAATTCAACCCATAAAAGGTGACAGTTTCATCTCCTCTGTCATTTCATAAAGGCCACACAGCTGCCTACCCAGGTGGTGGAACCTACGCTGGCTCTAGGAGCATCTTGAGCTCATTTTGGTGCAGCATTAAGTATGGACCATTCCACATCAGTGGGCCATGTAGACATCCAAGTGCATCCAAGTTTGCGATGCCTTTCGGCATCATATGACCTCTAGAGCTTTCGAGGCAAACATACCTTTATTCCACCACACAGGGTGAGAGATTTGGATGTGGTGGGCAAGGTATGGCTCTGCTCACTAACCTTTTTACCAATACCTTCCTTAAACAGGGCCACAGAAACCTAGTGATGAAACAATAACAATAAAATTACTGCTGTTGTAAAAAAATGAAATAGTATTTTGCTGCCCTTGTTTATGGCGTCGTTCATGATGCACTAGACAAAAGTAATGAATGAGTCTCTCTCTCTCTCCCAGTAGCATGGGATGGGGAAAGTTCATGTGGTTTGTGACAGGTAGACCAGGTTTAGAATTACACTCTGCTGCTGGTCAGATGTATGGCTTCAGCCAGTTACATACAGTCATCTGAGCTTATCTCCAAAATGGAGGGAAAAAATGCAATCTTCTTCTTGGGGTTATTGAGAGGGATTGATGCGATAATGTGCATTTACTGCCTGGCAATCAATAAATGGTTGCTTCTTGATTTACCTTGTGGGGTAGCTTTATTTTCTTGATGCATCATGGCAAATTACCCTAATTTCCAAACTTCATTCAGTCTAGACTTGGCCCTTATATGTGTACTCAATTGTTTTAGTTATATATTATAGACGAAGGCTTCTTATCAAACCAGCAGGGACCTGGAAAGAGATTTTAATGCCAGTAAATGGGCAGAAGCTGAATGATTTGGTAAAAAGAAAAAACTAAAACCAAAAACAAACCGATAAATAAATAGAAGCAAACTGGTTAGAAATCGGTATTTCTAGGGATTGCCTTTGTAATTATTCATTCAGCAATTGCATCTTGACTTTGACAAATAAAATCTAATTGTTTATTAGTGTTATACTTAGGGCTAAATATTCAGTAATGCCCATGACTTACTCATAGTACAGGAACAGTATTGTGTAATTGATTAATAT
Source organism: Chaetophractus vellerosus (assembly GCA_004027955.1). Lineage (NCBI taxonomy): Eukaryota > Metazoa > Chordata > Mammalia > Cingulata > Chlamyphoridae > Chaetophractus > Chaetophractus vellerosus. The sequence goes on along the minus strand of PVKH010047783.1, from coordinate 5,597 downwards.
GGAAGGAGGTAATTACTGCCTCTAATCATTAGAATACCAAATTGAGAAAGTATCTATATAAATATTTTCCACCTTTTCATTCCACATTCCAATATTAAAATAACATTTGATATCTTAAAACCCTTTGTAGCTTTGCGCAGTAGCAGTATTGTAGCCAATGAGGATTATCCGAGGCACGATTATTGAAAACTTTTCCCAAAACCCCACCATGATAGTTTGAACCATAGTTGGCTTTCACAATTTTTGACACTCTCTATAGAGACTGAATTTCCTATGGTTGAAAAAAAAAACGGTTTTGAATGAAGCGTTTTGCCTATGGTGTATAGGGAAAAACTCTTAGAAAAAACAAAAAACCTTTGTAGAATTATCGATTTTTAAAGAATATCCACTCATTTGACTCTTTTGGAAGCAGCCCTTATTAAAACTCCTTCAATATGAGGTAAATGTGCAGTTAAAATTGTGAAAATATAATTGAATAGATAAAGCATGCTCCTAAGTTGCAAAACTTGCTTTCCCATTAATTTAGAATTTTAATAAATCATATGCATTGTTATGCCATGCTAGAATTTTCCCAGTAATTTAAAATGCAATGAGACTAGAGTACGTTCATGCATTCAAAATTCAACAAACCGAGAGATGAAAACTCAGAACATTATAAGTAAAAATCCTCTAAAATGAAATCTTTGGAGACTGATGCCTGGGGACATATATTCTCTTCCATAACTTTTAGGTTGCTCCACCCGAGAGTGGTTAGAGATTATGGTCTGTATCAAATTGATTTTTAGAATTTTCTGAGGCTTCTTTTGTGACCTATATCTGTTCAATTTTTGTAAATATCCCACAAGCAGTCAAAAAGAATATTTGTTTTGTCTGAATAGGGGTTGTTGTCTTTTGTTTTCTATGTACATGCATACATATCTATACACATGCATTTATATGTTTATATATGTGTATAAATATGCTTAATCTTATTAATTTTAATATTCATGTATTATATATTCTGATATTTTGGTCTCTCTTCCTCCGATTTTTGAATGGAGTGTGTTAAAATCTCTAGCAAAAATATTTATCTCTTTCTACCTTCACTTCTGTAAGTTTTATATTCTATAGATATTGACACTGTATTTTTAGGTGCATAAATTTTAATGATATTTGTATCTTTATCACTATTGTTTATTTTACAGATCTGTCTGTGTCCCTTCGATATTCTTTGCCTTGAATTCCATTTTATTAGCTATTAAGACTGTTACTCTAGTTTTCTTCTGCTTCATTTTTGATTAGTGTATCTTTTCTCTTCCTTTATTTTCAGTCTTTCTCTGTCTTTTTTGTGTGATTTTTTGTTGTGTTTATTCTGACTTTTTATTGACTAGTATACTACATTTGCATTCGTTGTACTTTCCGTTATATTAGGATTTATTTTTTTTACCACTTTATATTTTTTATTTACAGTATTTTTGCTTTTTCTTTTCTACTTTCTATTGGATAGGTCTGTTGATTTAAAAGTTATGCATTCTCTTACTGTTCTTATTGCAAATGCTTTTAACTGTGGACCAGTAGTTCTCAATCGAGGGGGATTTTGCCCCCCAGTGGACATTTGACAATGTCTGAAGACATTTTTGTTTGTCACAACTGGGAGATGGATGTTAGTGTCATCTAGTGTCTAGAGGCCAGAGATGCCACTAAACATCTTACAACACACAGGACAGCCCCCCACAACACAAGCCTAAGATATCAATATTGCTGAGGTTCAGAAACCCTTATCTAGATTCATACTCATATTTATTTTCACTAGTGATTCTTAATCGTATCAATATCTCTGCTTCCAACAGACTAGAAGTTCAGCCAGCATCCTTTCATATTCCTTTCATCTTCCAGGACTTGAATTTTCCAGATATGGACACTTTCTTTTATCCTTTACATTTTTTTAGCCTTTCTTTTTTATTTTCTGTATTTTATCTTGCTATCTCATGGGACAGTTTATCAATCATATCTTCTAGCTTCTGAATCCATTGTTCACCTGAACCCACCCAATACAGTAGAAGAAAAGCAGTGATGGATGAAGGCATGACTATTACAGACTCAGACTATATTCTACACAATAGTGTCAGTGGATTTCAGTTAGCATTCCAAGGGGAAAGATGTCTATGGTTAAATAAGGATGGAAAACCCTGCCTACATTGCCATACTGTTAGAGCTTCAAAATAATTTTATTAAATATTTTGAGAAGTCCTGGAGTAGAGCAGCCCACCTTATTTTATTTAAGCCAGCAATCCCTAAACTTTCTTGAGTAAGAAACACTTTATTAATTACCAAGATTTGTCCCCGTGGTGTTCCAGTGTGGGAATCAGCACACTAGGAGGTCTGGGAATGTATAAAGTATAGAAACTCAACTCTTTCCCTTAAGAAACATTTCATGTGCAGAGCCTTACATTTTAATGCTCAGGGAAAAGCTGAAATCATCTCCCTGGCTAGGTACCTGCACAGAAACTCCCAGAATGCTTCCTGATGGCCAGCAAATGTGGAAGAGCTGAAGTTCTCCCTTTGTATCAGACACCCTATTAGAATATAGAGAGAAGATGCTGAAGCTGTACTTTCTAGTTAAGCACAACCAGTCAGAATACTTCTGTTCATCAAAACAATCTGAGAGAAAAGTCACAGAAGAGGAGAAAGTGGCAATGGTTTTTAGCACCTCCCTGCTACTTTATCCCTGGAATCTCTTCCTAGTATAAGAGAGCAGAGCTGCTGCATGCTTGGCTTAGCAGTAAGAAAGTTGAGTTGATTCTCTCCGTCTCATGGCCTTAAGATTTAGTTTAGCCGTAGTCTAGCCATCATGACAGAATCCTTGGAGAATTTTCCAATATTTAGTTGTCAGAAAGCATGAGTTACTCTGAGAGCAAATATAATGTATCATTTTTTGAGGCCCTTAATACATATCTATGTGTTCTGTATAGAATGACTAATGATAAAAGTTTAAATGGCACTAGTCTAAGCAAATATTCCAGGTTATTAGTAATGGTTTTGCACATTAAGTGTCATAGACCATCTTTTTAGCCCAGATTCTAAATGGAAATAGCTGTTTATTAGATGTCAGACACTGATCTAAGTGTCATTTAATCCTCACAACAAAATGTTGATGTTGGTAATTAGTATGATCCCAAATTGTAGTGAAAAGGCAAAGACCTAGAGGGAATAAATAAGTGCCTAAGATCACACAGCTAGTTATGATAGATGTAACCTTCCTTCCTGTAAATATCCCTCTAGTCACACAGAGAACATTGCTCCACCAAGAGTACCACCATGACAAAGAATCCAGAAAATAAGCCTCTAGGTAGAGAGCCTGGGAGCTGCCAGCAGCACAGAACCATTGCTCAGTGTGGTGAATATTGTGGCTTGGTCCACTGCACCCAGTCCAGTCCCCTTCTCCTGTGTGCCTTCCTCTAATCCAGAATCTGGTTGGCTCAAAATTACATTTCCCAACTCCTCTGCAACCGTGTTCTCCATGCACATTTGCTTGGATGCACTGGTGCAAGATATGGAAGGTGGAAGTGAGACGTGGGGCTCTTCCTGCTGTTTAGCCTACGGATGGCTGCAAGTACAGCCTTTGAGAAACTGAGTTTTTCTGCAGCCACACTACAGTGTCCACTCACTGTTTGCATCTGCATCGAGAGGCCAGCATGTGCCAGTGGCTGTGACTTGCTCAGCTTGCCTCTGGCTGGTCACCATGTCTGTGAGTTGAAAAGCAGGTGCTGCGGCCTGGACAGCACCCTCCTGCTCTCTAGATTGCAGTGACCATACTGTGCTCTTGTCTCCAGAGATCCCATAGTGGCGTTTCTGAGTGAGACAGAGGCAGCAGCCTTGCCCGTGAGCCAGTTAGGCCGTGTTATACTGGGGGCCATTTCCCAGGACCTGCTTCCTTGCATTAAGTCCTTTTCTGTTTATAATGCTGAGAGCATTCTTCTGCATCTGACACTGCAAATACAATTGGACTCATAGGCAAAGACTAGTAACTTTTCTAACAATTGGTGATAAATGCCTTTGGGAAAAGAGTTGACCTCCAAGCACAGATGGTCTAAGCAAGAATAGAGACGATTCTATTTTCTTGTGTGAAACTTGTTATGAAGTGTTATTATTAGTGTTAGGAAATGGGATAGTTATCAGGACCAATTCCTAATCCCTTAAAATGTATTGTGTTTAAGTGTGCATGGTGAAACACACCTTGTTCTCTGTAAAATGTGTGCTGTTTTGCCATTCTCATCAGTCTTTCTTGATTCTTCTCACCCACCCCCCAATCTTTTCTCTTGTGAGCTCCTATAGTTTCCTGATACCCATCCTTATACTTATGTTCTAATGAAATTTCCTGTTTTCTAAAAGGAATCCCCAAAAGGTTATTAACTCTCTGAGAACAAAGACCATGTCTCGTTCAACCAGTGTATCTACAAGGTTTAGCACAATGCCTGGAATGGAATAATGCAATCAATATACACTTCTCTAATGCATCAGGGAACATTTCTCTTCTTGGTGTAATTGTATATGGATCCCTGACCACAGCTATTAATGTGAATACTCTGGTGAACAGAGTGGATAAATTCAGATAACTATCACCCTGTGGAGAATTGCCATAATGAGGCATATTTCTGTCTGGGTTTGAGGCTGGTTATATCTGTGCTGAAGTCCCAGGGAGCTAGGAAAATATTATGCCTTTTTGCAGAAATGAGGCAATTACTGTAAAAGGCGTATTATACAATCATCTTAGCAACCCAAACAGGGCTGTGCACACACACTGTGAATATAAAGACAGGCAAATTTTGCAAACAAGGGATTTTCCAAAGGAATCAAACCATTCTTGCCATTAATGAGACAGAGACATCATTGCTTTGCCCAATCATTTCTGTCAAGGAAGGCGAAGCTGAAAGTGTCATCAACATAGCAGGTAACAAGCACACTTACCAATTATCTTATTTAATCCTCCTCTGAGGAGTCTCAATTATTACTAGCCTCACTTTGCAAATGAGGAATCTAAGTCTATAGAAGTGACACTCTTGGTAAATGGCACAAAAAAAAATCCTCAAGACCTGGAACCTTTGCTACAAGTCCAGCCCTCTTTGCACCGTATTGCCACCTGTTTTCTCAGTCCAGCCAGACACAGCAGGTGGGAAGCTCCAGGCAGGATAGGAACCCCTCAAAGCAAAGCAAGACTCTGGGCCAGCCCTTAGGAGCTTTGCCTTCTCATTGTCCCTCCAGCCCCGGCAGTGGATTTAGACTCTCAAAGCATGTTTTTCTTTTCCCACAGCATCAGATCCATCTAGCCCACATGGTTATTTTCTAGTGAAGTGGAAACTGCAAGGGCCCCATAGAAGATAAAGTTCAAATTTATATGCTTGCCTGAGACTGCACTGAAAGTGTGGTGTCTGTAACCAAGGAGGCAAGTGTCAGCTCCAAGAAAGCTGCATTCCTTTCAGAGCATTGGCTTTTTTTTTTTTAAAGTTTAATATTTTTTTGTTACATATCCCCCCCCTTTCTGCTTGCTCTTGCTGTGTGTCCATTCTTCTGTGTTCTTCTATGTCTGCTTCTTGTCTCCCCCCGTTTTTGCGGCGACG
>PVKH010047782.1:0-10263 GCA_004027955.1 Chaetophractus vellerosus | reverse complement strand
CCATGTTTTGCGGGCAGCAGTCCTCCATGTTTTTTTGCGGGCTGCCGGCTTCCACGGCGGTTCACAGGCAGCAGCTCCGCTTTTTCATGGGTGACTTTGCCATGCCTGTGGGGGCTCCACTCTGCCCGTGGCGGCTTTTTGCCTTGCCCACGGCAGCTCTGCCCCACCCATGGCGGTTTGCCTTTCTCAAGGCCGTCTGCCCGCTCAGAGAGGTCCCCGGGAACCGAACCCAGGGCCTCCCCTGTGGTACCCCAGCGCGCTCTTTATCCACTGAGCTATCTAGCCGGGCCCCTCAATCCTCTTTTAAACACATGAGTGATTTCAGCCAATTCAATGGCTTCCCCTACCTTCCAAAAGAGGACAATTCTAAAATCTGAATCTCTGGGACCAGTCCCTCTTCCCAAGATCCAATATTGAACATAACTACCTAGATATCCCACAAAGACCTCAAACTCAAGGTGTCTAAGGAGGTACTCCTTCTATTTAGCAAACTGCCACCAACAACAACAACCACCCTGGAAATTTGTGTGTGCACGCATGAGCCTGCAACTACACACACACACACACCTCTTTCTCTCCTGCATTTTCAACTTCAGATGATGGCATCACCACCTACCTGTTCTTTAAGCTTGAAACTTCAGAGTCAACCAAGAATTAGGATACCAAAATATCTTGAAAAGTTAATTAGCTAATCCCAAGAAAAAGAAATTTAGCAGGACAAATGTAAGCTTTCATGGTTGGGCCCCAAAACTAATTCAGGTTGAAAAAGATACAATTTAGACAGATGTAGGGGTTTTATTCAACTCTAGACTCAAAGGACAGAATGATGTTAATAAAAAATATAAATAAAAAGTATAGTATGTAGAAGGAAGGAAATAGTCTCCCCTATATTAACAGAAGAAAAGTGCTATATCTAAAACAAGAGATACTACTCTTCTTTTTTTTTTTTTTTACTAATTAAGCCATACCTGGAGTATTGCACTCAATTCTAAGCACTACAGTTTAACAATAAAATTAAATCAAATGTGAACTGACATGAAACCATGCCATGTAAGGAAGAGCTAATGAGCTGGGGCTGCTTCAGCTCAAAAAACTAAGACTTAATAAATGTCCTTGTATATTTGAAACGAAGTTAACGTGGATGGGGGATTCAGGTTGTTCCACATGTCTCCCAAAAGACAGAATTGGGTAGAAGGAATAAGAAAGTAGACTCCCATTCAATGTAAGAAAGAACTAACAGTCAAAACTTCAATTTAAAAATAGGATTGGCTGTCTCTAGGACAATGGTTTTCAACCAGGCATGATTTTGCCCCAAGGGGATATTTGGAAATATCTGGAGAAATGTTTTGTTTTCATGGGGAGCAGGGGGATTACTGGGATCTAGTAAGGAAAGCCAGGAATACTAAACATCCTACAATGCCCAGGACAGACCCCACAAAGAATTATCATTCTAAAATGTCAACAGCCCCATAGTTGAGAAACCCTGCTTTATAGGAAGTGAGTTTCCTGTCACTGGAGGCATTCTATTATAGACCAGACAATGTGATAATGTCCAATAAATGACTTTCAAGAATGGTGGGAAATAAATTTTTTTGTCTAATAATTTTCCAGAGAAAAATATCCCCAAGTATTTTAAAGTAATGATGATGCTGATAATAAACATTTACTGAGCACTTACCATGGGTCACGCATTATACCAAATGATGTGTGTGCACATTTCACAGTTAATTCTTATAACAACCCTATGAGGCAGGTATTATTTTATATTGATTTGATGGTAAAATTAGGTTGCCTAATGTCATACAGCAGTCAATATATGAATTCAGATCTACCAGACTCCAATTATATATACCACAGGCCAAAGAATAAATATCAAATGACTTTCAACCCTACAAAGCTTTTGAACTCTAGAAAACAAATGAAGCAGCACATATTCTAGAAGACTGACATCAGGACAATGTCTGAACAGGTTTGTACTCATTGCAAACCTAGCTGGCTAGGAGAAAGAGGAAAGGATTATTTGAAGTAGTCCCATGACAAAGGAGACAACAATTATCCTGATTGTCCCCAATTGCCTACTTTTGTAAAAGCCAAGAAGCTCTTATATACCCATGGAATCTCAGTCAGAAGCTGGGATTAATGATGACATCCCTTTATCCATAGGCGTGAAAGCTCAGGATGGACAGACGTTTGAACATCCCCGACTGGGAATCCTGCCCTTAACAAATATACTAGATGCAGATACATGGTTTCTTGGCTGCCTATACTCACGCCCATCTGTCAGGATGGCAGTGTGCCTGCTCACATGTTGGTCAAACTGTCACTAGGGCATAGGTGCCAAGCAATGATAGTTTTAAATGGGCAGCTTGCATAGCACTGTAAGAGCTTGCTCTTCTGCAGAAAAAAAAAAAAAAATTTTTTTTTTCTGTGATAATACTTAAGGGCTGCAATGACAAGTGAAATATTCTTGGTCAATCTCAGCATTTCAGTAGGAAAACGATCTAGAGTAGTAGAAAACAATCAGACTAAGGAAGATGAATCAAACAGAAAAGGTACTTTGAAGACAATTATCTAAATTGTCATGCTAAAGCTTTCCACACTGCCAATCTTTTATTAATACATGTCATGGCAACCTCTTATACAGTAAAATTCTTTGCTCAACAAGTCATCATTGATTTTTTAAAAACTGGGATGCTATGCTTTTCTATGTTCTTAATAAAAGAGCAGAAATGCACTGGTTTTAGCAGTTTTACATTAAATGAGTTCTAGTTATTGGGTGGTTATTTTCTCAATGAAATAAATCTAATCTTAATCCACAGTAATCTTCTAAAAGCACAAAAAGAAAGCAAAAGCCAAATGAGATTCCCACAGACGAACAGAAAAAAAGAGTGTAACTTACTTGGGGGAAAAAAAATCAAAAAGTGAAGTAGATGCTAAGAAAACAGAAACTCAGTACTTTCAGTCACAAATTTAAAAAATTAGGACTCAAGGGGAGAACCATAGAGTTGTTACCTATCACAATCCCCCAACAATAAGCAACAACATTCCTAACTACAACTAGGTTCCTCATCGATCCTTAAAGATCTTTTGGATGGTGGCATGAAGTACTCAACATTCTTACTATCTGGAAATTCTTCCCTAAGACTACAATTCTAATGCTGCAATTTGAGCCATTTGTTCGGGTTCAGTCCTCAGTGGTTTCAAAGAACAGCCGATCCTCATCATTCTCTGTATAGTTCTTCATATACAAATATCAAGACATACTGATTAAAGAACCCCTGAGTCTCCTCTTTGCAATGATAAATAAATTTAATTACATTAACTCCCTCGTTGGACCAATTTATCAATTCTTTATGCTTTTATCATTTCAGTCGCTCACCTCCTGGACCCTTTTCAGGCCTAATAAGAAATGCCATCCACTTCAACAATGAGCCAATAGAAATTACTCTTCTTCCTGTATGTACAACTTACTAAAAGTAGCATTAATACAAAGGTGTTTGAAATTCCAGCACAGTTCTCAGCATCCATCACTGAAGACAGTGGCAAAAGGATGAACTCTACCATTACTTTTCCAGGAAAATGCTAGGGTCTTGTAGCATTCTTAGCAACACTTTTTTAGCTTTCTAGTAAACATTTGGAACACAAAGTGGTGAGTCAAGTTACTCTCATTGTCATCCTGTTCTTCCTACCAATCTATTTATTACCCCTGGACATGGGCCCTAAAACAACTTCTTTTGAATACGATTTCTATCATATCATTTCTCCCTTCAAGAACCTACAATACCTTCCTAGTGGCCAATTAAATGGATTATAAACCCATCAATTTAGCCAGCATTTTCTATACTCATGAACCAACCAGCCTTCCTTCACTTTCCTCATCCCCTTCACTTGCATGACTCCCCAAAACACCCAGCTCTACTTATTTTCCCTAGGACTTGTCTTATTCATGCTGTTCTCTAAAATGTTCTCCTACATCCTCTCAAATCTATATATATACATTTTTTTTCTGAGACTCAAGCCATGTCATACCCTCATAAACCTGTATTAATTTTCAAACTTAAGTGCTCACTCATTTCCTCCTTTCTTCATTTTGGTACACAGCTTATAGTCATTTTCTGGTGATTTGTGATATCCAACTTTATTGAATAAAATAATCAAGTATTTGCAGTGTTAGTGGAATGCTCTGAGTTCTGGGCTTCTAAGTTCTTGCCCTATGTCGCATAAAAGAATTTAAGGACATGCTATAGGGTAGGCAAGGGAGTAAAGATTTTAATAAGAAACAGAAAAGAGGTAACTACACAATCTAAGACATGGATAGCAGGCACATGCTATAGGATGAGTCATGCACGTGGGGCCCCAGATTAGGCCTTTTAAATCCTTTCCTCCTCCCCTTTCCTAATGTTAGGAAGGGGCCATAGCTGTTTGCTGTTCTAATTGGTTGCCCCACCTGTTAGCTCTCAGGGGGTCAATGTTGAGGCCTTTTGTTTGGAGATATCCAGGGCTTCTCCTTGACCCCGGAAAGAGTTCCAAACGGGACCTGTGGCCAGGGTCTACGCGGGGTCTTTGCGGCTTTGTTCTTAGTAGAAGAGGGTTTCTGGGTGGGGTCTCATGGCCATATTCTCTGCTGGTCCCAGCTGTTAACAGGTCGTCTTTCCCCATCTTCCCTCGTTCCCTATACTAACCTGCCTCAGCTTATTTGTAGTTTCTACTCTAGACAATAGATTTTTTTAAATCCCAACTTAAAACTTTAGCATTAATTGATCTATAGGTTTAATGTAATTCCTTTCAAAATCCCAGCAGAATTTTTTGTAGACAGAATGATTCCAAAATCTATATGGAAAGGCAAAGGAACTAGATTGGTTAAAACAATTTTGAAAAAGAAGAAAAAGTTGGAAGAATCATTTGGCCCCATTTTAAGACCTATTATATCACTACAGTAAACAAAACTGTGGTATTGGTAGAGGGATAGGCACATAGATCAACAAACAAAACACAGGATCCAGAAACAGAGTCATACAAGTATAGCCAACTTTTTTTTAATAAAGGTACAAAATTGATTTACTGAAGAAAGAATAGGCTATTGAACAAATGGTTTTGGAACAACTGGACATCTATAGACAAAAATAAATAAAAATAAAAGAACCAAGACCTAAGCCTCACACCCTTATGCAAAAACTAACTCAAAATGGAGCATAGCTCTAAATGTAAAACATGACATTATAATATGCTTAGAAGAAAACATAGGTGAACATCTTCTGGCATGCATGACATTAGACTCCATCAAAAGTTAAAACTTTTGCTCTGCAAAAGACACTGTTAAGAGAAGAAAAAGCCAAGCCACAGATCAAGAGAATATATTCACAAATCACATACTGGCAAAGGACTTGTATTCATAATATATAAAGAACTCTCAGAAATGAATAAGTAAACAAGCAATCCAATCACAAAATGGGAAAACACTTGAACAGACAAGTCACAAAAGAAAATGCAAAGAGTAAATAAATAAGCATGTGAAAAGATATTCAACATCATTAACCATTAAGGAAATGCAAATTAAAGCCACAATGAGAAACCACTACACACCAATTACAATGGATAACACAAAAAATACCAAATGCTGCCAAGGATGCAGAGAAATTAGATCTTTCATACAGTGATTTTAAGATTGTAGAACGGTACAACTACCCTGGAAAAATTTGGCAGCTTCCTTAAAAGTTAAACATACACTTAGCCTACAACCCAAAAGTCACACACCTGGACACTTACCCTAGAGAAATGAAAACTTATGTTCATACAAAAATCTGAAAATGAATGTTGATAGCAGCTTTATTAGCCAAAAACTAGAAGCAAGCCACATGTCCTTCAGTGCATAAATGGTTAAATAAAATGTGGTGCAGCCCTGCAATGGAACACCACTAAGCAACAAAAAGGAACAAACTATTGACATGTGCAACACTTAGATGAAGCTAGTGAAAGCAGCCAATTTCAAAAGGTTATTCATTGATGATTTCATTTATATAGCTTCCTGGCAATGACAAAATTTAGAGATCAGCTGTTGCCAAGGGTTAGGGCTGGGGGCTGTGGCATCACTAAAAAGGGGTAGTACAAGGGAGTTTCTTTGCAGTGATGGAGCCGTTCTGTATCCTGATTGTGATCATGGTTACATGAATCTATTAGTCTTTCTATGATTAGTGATTTAAATCAAATCCAGACTACTGAAAACAATGAACATGACAATTTATTTTTTAGTGCCCTAAATCTAAAAGCCTGGCTTAAGAGCATTAAAATACTTTAAGATTATTGTTGGTATTGTACATTTTTATAACTTTTTATTTTGAAATAATTCTAGACTCATGACAAATTGCTAATATAGCAGAGAGGTCCTGTGTACCTATCACACAGCGTTCCCCAAGGCTAACATCTCACATAGTACATTATCAAAACCAGGACAATGACAGTGTTCAACATTAGTAATTAAACTGTAGAACTTACTTGGATTTCATATTGTTATATGCAATCATTTTTTGTATGCCTTTGTGCATAGTTCTATGATATTTTGTCACATGTACAGAGTCATATAACCACCACCGTAATCAAGATAAAAAATTGTTCTGTCATTACAAAGGAACTCCCTCATGATACCCCTTTATAGCCACACCCCACCTCCAACCTTATCCCCTGGCAACCACTTATCTTTTCTCCATCTTTATAATCTGGTCATTTCCAGAATGCTATATAAATAGAATCATGCAATAAGTAACCTTTTGCAACTGGCTGTTTTCATTCAGCATAATGCCCTTAGCTCCATCCAAGTTGTTGCGTGTATCATTAGTTTGTTCCTTTTTGCTGCTCAGTAGTGTTCCTGTGCGTGGCCACAGTACATTTTATTTAACCACTCACCCACTGAAGGATATGTGGGTTGCTTCTAGTTTGGGGCTATTACAAATAAAGGCTGCTATGAACATACATGCTCAAGTTTTTGTACAAACTTAAGTTTTCATGTCTTTAGAAAGATGTCCAGGAGGGCAACTACTGGGTTGTATGTTAAGTGTATGTTTAACTTTTTAAGAAACTGCCAAACAGACTTCCAGGGTCCAGAAATTTGAGATATCTAGAAAATGGCTGTACTACTTTACATTCCCACCAGCAATGTATGAGAGGTAATATAAATTTGAAAGTCACAACTTCTAAAGAATTTTCTAAAAAGCCTGAAAAACCAGTAAGATTAGGTCTCTTAAATGTTATAACTTGGTGTTAGTTTTTGTTGTTGTTGTTTTCCTGATTTTAGCTTTTAAAAAGTGAACTTTTAAAACTTTTTCTCCTGACCCCCAAACAAGAGACTTCCTTACTACCTTTAACATGGAATGTATAATTACATATTAATCTGCATGTTGATAACTCTGTTGTCACAATATATAGTAAACTGCAATAAGAGAAAAAAGGAACATTGCCAGTAGAAACTGTCAAAAGCCCAGATACAGCCTATTAAGACAACAGGTTTAAAAGCGCTTCTTAATGTTTAGCACTGTGAAATGAGATCACAATGCACTAATACATAGTATCCACAAACGATGACATTTATTCAGTTGATACTTGGTAAAAGAATTTGAGAAAAAGCAATTATCCGAAATAATGCTTTAGTTATCTTAGCTAGAATAGGTCTAACTTCACATTTCTTATTAATTTTAATAAAAATAAAATTGTCAAGTTGATCATGGAATCTCTTTTAGGCTCTTCACACAAGGACATAATCTACAGTAGGTCTGAAGCAGACATATCTGTCCCACATGCAAACAACAATGAAACAGCCAGTATGCAAAAAATACACAGAAAGAAACTACAAGGTCTCAAAAAGAGTGGAATGGTGCTAATTTTGATCCTAATGACCTGCCAGTTTTAGTCCCTTGCAGGACCAACTATTTCATTATTGATAATAAGCTCTATGAGATACACATGTCCTTCCAATAAAGTCGCTATTTGCTTAAAAAGTATATAATAGAACATTCCCCAATCTCAAAATAATAACCTTGCAACTTAATTATGACTTTCATCGAGTGTACCTTCCCACTTAATGCACACAGTTTATTGATAAACATTTTGGAATGTGCACAGGTTTAATATTCATCCTAAATATTTGCCAGTGTGAGCAACGTCTATCTTAATTTTCAAATCCTAGAGCACTGGTTCCCATCCTTTGGGCTAGAGACCCATGGCAAGAAAGGAGTTATTACAAAGAATCATCAAAATCCATGCACCTAAGTGAAGACTAAATGATAGGATTATACCAAGGTATAAAGGTGCTGTGGCTAATAAAATTCTTAATAAATTTACTTAAGAATGTTACTATAGTTTCTTATCATTGGCATCTATTGCTTAATATTAAATGTATAACTATGGGGGGGGGGGCAAAAAGGGCAGGGGCACACCTCATACCTCTCTAGGCTGTCTACAGAACTCTTCTTTTGCCCAAGAAAAAAGGGTAGGAGGCTCTTGACTTTGACTGCAAGGATTTAAGACTGGGAGACATGGCACAGGAGTAAACAGAAAAGTGAATACTTCAAAACAGCAACCTTAGAAAGCAAGGTGCTTGGATATTTTTCAGGAGCCAAGGGGTGGGGGGGAATCAAAGAGCACGGCCCTTTTTGCATTTTTGTAATGGCAAGTGCGAATACAGTCACAGGAATTTTGGCCAAAAGGGGCCAAAAATATCCTAGAGCAGAAACACATATTGATTACACCAGCTAGCCAAATGTCTTGTCAAGGTTCTATCACCTTTCTAAATTTATCTTGCATCTTTATTAAAAATCCCAGATTTTCTATATTTTGTCACTAATCGTAAAATTTTTCAAATGTACCCTACACATTTATTGACTTCTTATCTGCTGAATGCTAGGAAGTCAAAACAAATAAGCTATACTAATTTAACAAAAAGAAAACTTGCTATCACAAAACACTACAATGGCAAGAATCTACGCCATACCTAGTACAATCCCTGGTATATGGTAAGTAAACAGCATCTGGTGAAAAAATGAGTCCATTTCTGCTCACTCTGAAAAATAACCTCTGTAAGCATATAAAATATCCTACCAACCTGAAAAAAATATCCTACCAGTCCTATTCAGTTACCAATCCATTCCCAAAACACATCAAGACCAATTTTCATGAAAGCCTCACTCACACACACAAAGAGGCAGCATTTAATTCCCATTAGGCTCACTGCCTGATATATGGAGATATGAGCATTTGCACATTTGCATAAATTCAGGAGTCATCCTTTCTCATTTGGTATAAGGTAAATTTTAAAGCATCTCCTTCTAGGCTTTGCTTCATTTCAAGTAAGTTTTGTTTTTCAAATTAAAAAAAAAAACATTTTCCAAGTTTTATTCTTAAAATTAAAGTTCTATTCATAGTTCATTATATCTTATTAGGGATGCCTTGGGGGGGGGAACTATTATCATTGTCAAAATAAACATCTTGGTTTTCTTTTTCTTTTTTAGACATCTGGAACATTTACTTAATAAATACATTTATTATTATATATAATACTAATTCTCAAATTTTAAAGAGCTTGCCTATTTCCCTTAAGAAATTTAATTCTAGGGTCTGTCAACATTTTGAATGCATTACTGTTATTTTTAAAATAAACACTTGCATCTTGGAATAAAACTTAGCATAAGCTTTCCATACAACCATTTCCTGGGCACTTACTAACTTACTATATGCCAGGCTCTATGTTTAACATGTTACTCCATTATCTCATTTGTTTAACAAATATCCTTTCATAATTTTTCCAGCACCAAGCATAAAAAACTAAGCCATTACACTATAAACCTGATATTTGTACTGGATACTAGTTGACAATAAAACAACACAAGTTTGTTATTAAATTCAAGTTGTATTACTATGATAACACAGAATCCTATAAGCAATGTTGAGATGCACAGAGAATACCATCTGTGGTAGTGTCAGCAGAGGAAGCTATTATTAAGTGACTACTTTAGTTACATTCCCTTCTAGAGGTACCAGATGAACAAAATCTTGTCTACCCAAAAATTTAATTCCAACTACTACATGCCGTTTTAAACAGCATAAACATAATGTGAATAAAATGATTATATATAAAGAATCCTTGCTTCCTTCTGAAATTGCTTTAAAATTGTAGATTAAATTCTCCCTCAAAGTATCAAGCTCAGCATATCACAAAAAGTATGGTGCCTTTACTCTGAACTCTTAAAAATAAATGCTGCCCTACTTTTTTTTTTT
>PVKH010047781.1:0-10266 GCA_004027955.1 Chaetophractus vellerosus | reverse complement strand
TTTTAACTTTCAAAAACTTAAATCACTTGTATTTGAAAGGTAAAGGCTGATGAAGATTCAAGCAAATACTACTTTTTCATTTACACGGTTAGTCCCTCTAAATATGAAACTGGCTAGAGTGAGTTCTTTTGCAAATACACTGCCATGTTTCCTTTTCATGATACTTGGGCTACACGTATTTATATACTCTGCCCAATGAAGGAACGGGTTTGCATATAATCAGTTTTTCACACAAAATGGGCCAAAATGCTTTTATAGCTGTATCCTCTGGTTTCAGGAACTCTTGGGTTTTATATAATGAGGTGGCTTTGACTTTGACAGCTTTGGAGCAAAAGAGTGAAGGGGTACTTTGAAGGTTTGTCTTCAAAAGCACTTTCAGAAATGAAGGTTAAGGTAGAGGAAGAAAATAATAACTTCTGCTTTGGACTCTGTCAGGAATGTTCTTTGCAGATTTCTGTTTTTCTTTCCTAATGACTTCTGTCTTTAAAATGGTCGGTGTGAGACTTTTGTTTGGAGTTTGAGTTTGGGTTTTAGGCAATTTCCTGGACCTCCTATTATAACTGTGAGGACTGTGAATGTTCACTGATGATGTTATGGGTAACTTGCATTTAACATAATATTTTCAAAACTTTTTTTTTTATTATTATACATCTCCCCCTTCTGCTTGTTCTTGCTGTGTTCATTTTTCTCTGCGTTCCTCTGGGTCTGCTTGTCTCCCCTGCTGGGGCGACCTGCCGAGTCAGCTCACCGGCGTGGTGGCCCGCCTGCTCGCGGGGGCTCGCCCTTGCTCGTGGGGGCTTGCCTTTTTGCCCGTAGGGGCTTGCCTTTGCCCGCCTGCGCCCACGGGGGCTTGCCTTTGCCCGTGGTGGCGTGCCCCGCCTACAGCGGCGTGCCCCGCCCACATTGGCTTGCCTTCTCGAGGAGGTCTGCCTGTTTGTGGAGGCCCAGGGACCAAACCCGGGGCCTCCCATGTGGTAAACCGGCGCCCTAGCAACTGGGCTACAGCCGGCCCTCAAAACATTTTCATATCTGCCTCATTTTGTCCCCAAAAGAGCCTTTGGGGATAGGTGATTAGTAAGAAAGTGCAGATATTAATCCTCGCTATATCTAGAATAAAAATTTGGTGTAGCCTCTATCACTAGTAGAAGTAAAAAATGAACATCTCCTGCTTATTAATTTGGTACTTTTTCACTTTTTCCTTGAACATATTTATGTACTTAGTCTAATGAATAACCTTTAGATATTATCTTCAGTTATTTTTTTAGTTTTGGGGAAAGTTATTAATAAATAACATTCTGCTTTGATGATGACTGTTGTTAATTAGTGTGTAGGGGATGAGATGGTGGTTGTTGAGAATGTGTTCTCTCTAGGAATTGCATGATTCCATAAAGACTGCAGAACAATGCTAATTTTTCAAATTGTCCACTGAAGTATAAGGGCTTTTCCGGGAAAGGAATGACTTTTTAGTTAGATGTCTCTGGTGTATCAGGTCGAACAGAAGACATCTATTACCCTTTCAGGCTTCCCTCCTCTCTTTTAAGGTCAAATACCCAGATAGGAATGTGTTCTAATTAATACGTGCATATACTCTCTTTTAGGCTTTTTTTACTGAAAAGTACTTGCAGGCACATCCTGAAGACCAGGAGAAGGTTGAGCTGCTAAAGCGACTCATAGCATTACAGGTATGTCACCAGGGAGATGTCTGGACAGCTTTCTCCGTGGGTGGCCACAGTGCATGACTGCCAGGAGGTGTTCTAGGCTGAAATCTACAAGCCCAATTTCAAGGCTTTTTTTTTTTTTTTTTAATATTTTATGGAACCACAACCTTTTCTTTTCTTTTCTTTCCTTTTTTTTTTTTTTTAAAAATGCAACCAAGATCTAGGAAGTGCATTCGATTAAACTGAGCAGTGTTGAGAGGGGCCTTCTTAGAGCCCAGCGTTTATAGGACTGAGTCCTGGCTTGTGTTTCCAGCTGAGCAATGTTGGCCTCATGTTTTTTTTAGCGCTAACTGCTCAGTGATCAGTGGTAAAAATGCAGCCATTGATTTCACTGAGGCTTAATTAAACCTTTAAGTTTCTCATCCACCAAAACGCCCCCAGGGCTTGGTTGGATTTGCCTTATCTGTAGGCCCTTCCCCAGTTTAGCACTTACTTCTTTCCTTGGTATGCATATTTCTCTGGTTCATTGACCCAAGTGAGTTCATAATTATCATTTGATAATGCTGGACATAGCAGTTTACCTGCCCATACCCCTCCTGTTTTTCACCAGCCCGCAAATCTGTACTATCCCTCTTCCTAATCATATCCCATTCCTTTCCTGTCCCTCTTTCCAGATGCCTCTGCTGACGGAAGGGATCCGTATCCATGGGGAGAAGCTGACAGAGCAGCTGAAGCCGCTGCATGACCGGTTGTCTTCTTGCTTCCGGGAACTCAAGGACAAAGTAGAAAAACTCTATGGAGTTATAACACTGGTAGGCTTTGTCTGTATAGCCGGAAAGCTTTTTCTAGTTTGTTTTACCTTTGATGACATGGATCAGTTTTTCAGATGCCAAATGGGTCACAATAGCTTAGGTAAGGCATGAAGGTATTTGGGACAGGGGAAGAGGGCATGCTCTGCTCATGATGATCTTGAACCCTCATTGTACTTGATGGAGGTTCTCAGACTTGAGAGAGCATCAGAACTACCTGGAGGGCTTGTGAAAACACAGATTGCTGGGCCCTATTCCCAGAGCTTTTGATTTGGTAGGAATTGGGTAGGGCCCTAGTATTTTATATTTCTAACAAGTTCTCAGTTGATGCTGATGCTGCAAGTCTGGGGACCATACTTTGAGAACCACTGTACTAGAAGCTGAGGTTTTCCTAATGCCAGTCATTGCTTATTCCTGTCCTCCTTAGCTCAATTCTTCTAGCTTTTCCTAATCTTTGTTTTCTATTTTGATGAAAAGTTTATGGTCTTCACATCTTTGAAGCACAGAACAAATTGTGAATTGTATTTTTACAGTCCGAGTAGCTGATACCATGATGTGTTGACAATTTTAACACATTTATAACAGTTCCAATTCTCTTTTTTTCTTGCTGAGAAGTTAGGTGGAGGGATTCCTGTGCTAAAGTTTTCTCCCCAACAGCTGATGGTGTTACCGGTTCCAACTTTAGTGGTCTGCTCTTTTTTCCCTTGAGTGTACACTGCTCTCTTTATCTTATTCTTGAACCCCTGATTTTCAGATTCTCTTCCCTCAAATCAAGGTTCTGAATTTTTCTTCATATCCTTCCCTCCTTCTTCTCCTATGTCCATCTCCACTACAGTTTTCCTCAGAATATCTTTTTGACCATCTCTTTCAGACATCAAATTGTTTAGTTCTGCCTTCCTAATAATGTGGTTCAAATTTGCTGCTAGTTAAGAGTTTTCTTCAAAGAACATTTATCTTTAGCACGCAAGTTCCTGGATGGGAAAGAGTATGCGTTTTACGTAATGAGCTTAGTTGTTATTAGAACTAGCCCAGTAATAGCAAATAAATTTCATGTGGCAAAATATGAAGATAAGTCTGCTGGTGATTTCTTGTGATAGTATATCTATGTCCCTTACATCTTAAGGGCTTTCTCTAGGTTAAGCTTTAGGTCTACAGTTTGAATCTGAAATTCTTCCCTTATGCCATTATTCCATTTTTAAAAGGTTGAGAAAAGCCAAGTTGGAGAAGCTGATAGAGGGTTTTGCTGTTTTATTGGTGGTTAATGCTCATCTTAGTTTTTTGTCCCTCGTGGGTCAGGCAGAAAATTAGGGTGAACGTTTCTCCATTCTTAAAAACTGGATAGATTTAACCTGAGTTCTGTCTATAACTAAGAGGGGAAATATTTAGCAACTGAGGCAGCTTAGGCATTAACCAATCAGACTTGGGTGCCAACCAAACAGGGTGGGCACTAACCACAAACAAACATCCCGGTCATGCCTGTTCATGTTGGCTGAATTCCAGCTAGCTAACCATGAGTGGTCATGTGTTCCTCAGCCTCCCAACTTGACTGACAAGAAGCAAAGCCGCACAGGGTCCCTTGTGCTGCCCTATATCATGTCATCTACCCTGCGGAGACTGTCCATCACCTCAGTGACGTCCTCCATGGTTTCCACCTCTTCAAATTCATCTGATAATGCTTCTTCCAGACCAGGATCTGATGGGTAAGGGTTTGATCTTTAATTGCTTGGAGGGGTGAGGTAGCACCTTATTAGTGTTTGCTCTTGGTCACCAAAGTGAAACTTGGTCAATGTTGACCTATCACCCCGTGAAAACAATAATTCAGAGTACATGGGTTAATTGCCTTTGGGTCATTCTTGTCTTCCTCATGAGGAATGTCGTTATTTACATAATGAAAACAACAGTTCCTAAAAATGATCAAAGAAAGGAAACTACCCATAATCCTACCACCCTGTAACAGACTGGTTTTTTTTTTTCATGTTAGCTTGTAGTCATTGCCTAATTTTTTCATCATTTCAAATTTTTTAAATAATTTTTAATATTTTTTTATTTATTTATTTTATGACTAGGTAATACATCCACATGATGCAAAATTCCAGCGGTGCATAAGGGTATATCATGAAAAATCTCCCTTTATTTGCTGACTCCCAACCACAAGTCCCACTCCCAGGAGGCACACAGGTTCTTGATACTCTTCCGGCAGCTCTTTCTGCCTGCAAAAGCAATACCTAAATATCTATTTCCCCTACACTTTGGAAAATATGAATGACAGCATATAGTAGGCTTTACCTTGCTTTTTCCACCTAATGTCTCTTAATGAATCATTCTGTTCCATCCCGTTGTGCCTCTTAACCTTTAGTTGGTTCCAGTCTTTTACTCACAGAGCAGAGCTGCAATGAATAACCTTAACAAGAGTTATTCTGTTAAAGATATATATTTGCAATTTTGAAAATGTTTCCCAATCTGATTTCCATAGTGATTACATCAATTTAGTCTCCCTCTAGTACTGTAAGAGTGTTTATGTATCCTCACCGTTGCCACCAAATTGTTTGACCAGTGTTTTAATTTTTGACAATCTGATAGGTGGAGCTTTTTTTCGTGGCATAGGCTGGTTTGTTTTTCATTTATTTTGTGTGAAGTTGAGCATCTTTTTGCTTGTGTAGGAGCCATTTGTGTCTTATTTTCTGTGAACTCTGGTGCAATGCATTGTGCCAATTTTTCTGTTGGATTGTTGGCTCCATGAAAAAGGTACTGTTTTTATTCCTTCTACTTTTGGGTTTCATTATTCACAATTAAATATGATCTATTGGAATTTAATCTAGAATTAGGTGTAAGTTATGAAGACAACCTCATTTTTTTCCCCAGATGGCTATCCAGGGCTCCCCATAACATTTAGTGAGCAAAGCTTCTTTTCTCTGTGGCTTTGAAATGTCAAACTTATCAAAAATCAAATTCCTTTATGCGCTTTCATCTCTTTATGGATTTTCCGTTTTGTTTCCTTGATATAGCTGTCTGATCATGCACCAGTATCACAGTTTTAATTACTGTAGATTCAAAATGCTTTTAATTTCTATTAATCCTTTTCAGGATTTATCTGGCTAATTTTGTCATTGGGTTTTCTGTTCTGCTATTTTTATTGGTAACATGTTAAATTTATGGACCAACTTTAGGAAGATTGACAACTTTTTGCTGTCTTCCTTGCCAAAGTCATGGAATGCCTTTCCATATGTTCAAATTAAAGAAATTTTGAGGAAATGATTACAAGTGTGCTCTTTCTGTGTCTAAAGGTACTTTTTTAAACAATATTTTACTAATTTTAAAATTTATATATATACATGTAAAAAGCTTTTCAAGGGCTAGAAACTTTTAAAAGAAGAAAATGCTTATAACTTCATCACTGGGACATAACCACTGTTAAAATTTACTTTCATGATACCAAAAAAGTATATTTACATTTTATAAAAATGGAAAAGCATTGCATGTGCCATTTTGTTACCTGATGCTTAATTTAATTGATATAAGTATTTATTTCTCATTAAATGTATAAGGTGGTGTTAAATATAGGTCAGTGGACTTATCATTTATTCATAAATTTTTAATTCCTTATTATAATAATTATATCAGAAAAGTAAAATGGCACCCTAACTGGAAATCAGATGTTTAATATCTCCTAAATTATTTATCTATCCTTTTACAATGACATAGATATTTTTATATAGTTGCAATTACAGCATAGATATAGTTTGGTATTTTGCTTTCCTTCCTTAACTTTTTATTATAAGTAGTTTCCATGCTGCTAATAACATTGTTTATTACCAGTTTTATTATCATTTTTGATGGCTTCATACCATTGCATCCAATTAATGCCAAAATCAATCCTTTTTGTGTGTCTGATTTTTGTTTTTTATTATTATTAGAATAATGAAAATGCTTTAATAATGATTGAAGTGATGAATGCCCAATTATATTATACGAAATACCATTGATTTTAGTTGGATGGATTTATGCTTTATTAATATGTATCAAGAAAATTGGTTTGGTTAAAAAAAATTAATCCTTTTCCTACTAATAGAATATTTAAACTGTGTTATTGATTCTCAAGAGCTCATAAGTATTCATTATAAACTTTTAATACAAAAATATATAAGTTCTATCAATATAAAATACATTTTCATTGTTAAAAAGTGTTGGGAACAGATGTAGCTCAAGTGATTGAGTGCCTGCTTCCCACACATGAGGTCCCAGGTTTGATCCCTGGTACCTCCCAAAAGCAAAAACAAAACAAATGGAAAACCCACTCGGGAATGCCAGTGCTTTCTACATACGAGGTCTGGGGTTCAATCCCTGACCCTGGTACCTCAAAAACAAACAAACCAACAAAATACCTGTAGTAAACATGTTTGTACATATAGCTATCTGATTATTTATTTAGGATGCATTTTCAGATGTCACACATTACCTAGTAAGAAGAACAACTTTTTTACAATTCTTCAAATCAGAGGAATACCAATATGCAGTGCCAATGGCAGTAAATGAGTGGTCATATCAATTTCATCATATATTCACTCATGCTGGCAATGAGCTCTTTTTTGACATTTTAATCCATAGATCTTAAATAGTACTTGATTCACCTTTTTCTCTCCTATGATTATTTTCACCTTGAAACAGATTCTTAATAAATGCCGTGGAAACCATAGAAGTTATCTTCTGTTCAATAAGACTGTTTTCTTAACTCTGTCTCATTCAAAAAAGAAAAGACTTGAAGCAAATATGGAAACTAAGGGGCCCTGAAGTTGCTGATACATGAGAGCAGTAAACAGAGCAAGAGAATGGGTCTCCTCCATGCTGTAACCTCAGGCAAGGCAGCTCACAGCTCTTGTGAGTAAGAAGTCCTTTCTAACACTTATTCAGGACTCTTCCTTCAAGCAACTCACACTGGTTCTCACCTGATGACCTTGATTCTTCTATCACCCATGTGATAAGGGCTTAATATCCATAATATATAAAGACGTCCTACAACTCAACAGTAAAAAGACAAACAGCCTAATTTAAAAATGGACAAAAAACTTGAATAGACACTTTTCTGAAGAGGAAATACAAATACCTAAAAAGCACATGAAAAGATGCTGAATATCACTTGCTATTAGGGAAATGCAATCCAAACCACAATGAGATATCATTTCACACCCACTAGCAGGGGTGTGATATTTTTTTATTATTTAAAAAAAGAAAGAAACAAAAAACAAAATTGCAAAAGTTGGAGAGGAGGTGGAGAAATAGAACATTCTTCCATTGCTGGTGGGAGTATAAAATGGTGCAGCCACTGTGAAAGACAGTTTGGCAGTTCCTCAGGAAGCTAAGTATAGAATTACCATATGACCTAGCAATCCTGCTACTAGGTATATACCCAGAAGAACTGAAAGCAGGGACTCATATATTTGCACACCAAGTTTAGCAGTTAGAGATTATTTTATGAAACCCAAAACAGAAAGGATTATATTTGTAAATTAATCTCTTCCTCCGGGTGTGATTCCGCTTGATTGTATTAAATTCAGTTGAGGGGCCTTTGATTAGATTACCTGTTAAGATTGCCTTTAGGGCTTTTTGAGTTTACTGTTTCAAAAAGGCATGACTCAGTTTGAGTCCCTGTCCCCTTGCTGGTGTGATATAAATGGAGTCACACGGACAGACAGACACACATACAGGAAGAGGGAGCTCTGTCATTTTTGATCTGCCTGATAGCTTACAGCTGAAATTGGGATGTGCACAGAGCAGCCAAGACTAACATAGAAAGCCTAGAAAGAAACAAGTCCTATGCCAGGAGAGAGAGGACTACAGGATCACTTAAGTATGAAGCCTCAAGAGACTGGGCCCACAGAGCTCAAGAGGAAGAGGAAGCCCAGAGGGGAAGGAGAGGCACCTTTAACATGTGGCAGCTGACTTTGGTGAGAAAGCTCTTCTTATGATGTCTTGAGTTGGACTTTCCATGGTACTGTTAGCTTTTATCCCAAATAAATACCCTTTATAAAAGCCAACAGATTTCTGGTACTTTGCATCAGCACCCCTTTGGGAGACTAATACAGAAATTGGTACCAGGAGAGTGGGGTTGTGCTGCTTGCAATTAGGAAATGCTGAAATGGTTTTATAAATGAGTAAGGAGTATTTTTGGAGAATTGTGAGATGCTTGATGGAAAAGGCCTAGGTTGCTTTAAAGAGACTACTGGTAGGAATAAGGTCCCTGCAGTTACTTCCGATGAAGCCTTAGACAGAAATGATGGCTGGAAAAAAAGCAATCCTTGCTTTAAAGTGGCAGAGAACTTTGCAAGATTAACTCCTGATGTTAGATGGAAGGCAGAATTTGAAAATGACGAGCTTGGACATTTAGCTGGAAATGTGGCCTGGCTTCTTCTTGCTGCTTATATCAAAAAGCGAGAGAAAAGAGATAAGCTGAGAACTGAATTTTTGGACACAAAGAAACCAGTGACTCATATAGGAAATTTCTAGCTTCTAGGAAACAATCCTCCAGAAAATAGTGGCCCATTTGAGGAATTAGCTAAGCTTGGAACTTGTAAGTCAGAATTAAAAATTCAGTTATCCAGGAAGGACTTGTGGAAAGTCTTACTGTCTAGCTTGGACACCTCTTTCCTTCATACTAAACCAAAAAGCTTTTTTGCAAGATCTGTGTGAATGAACCCACTGTCAGCATGGACTAAAAGGGACAAGGAGGAGAGAGCTTGAAGGGAAAATGGCTTTAAGAGGAAAATCATGGAGGCTGAGGTCTGGAATTAAGACATCTCCTCGGGCCAAGACAGGGACCCTACCCATGTGTATGGAAAGGGTGAGTTTGCCCTGGCATTTGAAGACGGTGGGTGTTCCAACCCATTGTTCAGGGAGAGTTTGGCCACCCCAGGCTACAGAGAGATTGGAGCGCATTCTCCCGTGGCTGGGGAGAGTTAGGTTGCCAACCCTCTGCCTGTATGCCAGGGATTAGGGAAAATTTTGCTGCGACCTCACTATGCCAAGGGCATGGTGATTGTACCCCAGAAACTGAGAAAATTATGGCCATTACCCTAATGTTCTTGGAGAGTGAGGTCTGGAGCTCAGTTGCCACAAAATGCTTGATGAGGTTGGAACCAAGAAAATAGCCATTGCAAGCCTGTGGAAAGGGTGGGCGCCCATGAGGCCTTGAGGAGAAGAAGAAACCATCATTTTAAGGATGACTCTCCAGCTTTGAAATCTAATGGAGTATCCCCTGCAGGTTTTGGGAACTGTTGGGGACCTGTGACACATATTTCCCTCCCAAATTCTCCTTATGGTAATACAAATGTTTATCCTATGTCCCTGCCTCATTTGAATGCTGGAAGCAGATAACTTGTTTTGTAAGTTTCACAGGTCTACAGCCAGAGAATAATTTGACCCAAGACAAACTGTGTTCCTATAACTGATTTTGATGTGATTTTGGACTTAGTATTGCCACTGAAATGATTTGAGGGTTTTTTTGGAATATTGTAATGTCTTTTTGAGATTCAGAGGGTGGAGTGTGCCAGTTGGAGATTATTTTATGAATCCCAAAAAGAGAAAGATTATGTTTGAAAATTAATGTATTCTTCTGGGTATGATACACTCTGATTTATTAAATTCAGTTGAGGGACCTTGATTAGATTACCTGTTAAGATGGCTTTTAGAGTCCTTTGATTTGACTACATTAGTAAGGCCTGACTCAGGTTGAGTCCCTGCCCCCTTGCTGGGTCTGATATAAACAGACTCATACAGACAGATAGACACACAGGAAGAAAGAGCTC
>PVKH010047779.1:0-10261 GCA_004027955.1 Chaetophractus vellerosus | reverse complement strand
TCTATCATCTACAGAAAGGTCATGAAGAACCCTTAAAAACTATTATCACATAGGAAGCATTTCTGGAATGGCAGAGTAAGGACTTCTCAAAATCCATTCCTCCATAGAAGCAATGAAAACACTGGTAAAAATTGTCCAAATCAAATCAGTTCTTTCACAACTCTGGAAATTAACCAAAGACTCACAACAATCCAAGGAGCATTTATTCAAGAAAAGTGACCCAATCTCATACAAACAATGAGTTTTGTGGCATTTTAACTTGCCCTATTCTTATTCCTGTCCGCTGGCTCCACAGTAGCCTTGAAAACCAGCAGCCTCACAACCATGGTAGCTGTGAAAATCAGCACTTAGGAGCCACTGGAGGGGTGGGAAAAGGGTTTGGAGTTCTCCATAAAGCCCCATCCCCAGAAAACCAGCACTCTTTCACCTGCCTAGTAGCTCCCTGGAAAAGCCTCATGCACAGGACTTAGATTTATTTGACCACATTGCTCACATGGTGAGAGAGGCCCTATTCCCAGGGTGTTTGTTAAAAACAACCAGCAGCAATTGTTTAACATCAGGAGCTACCTGAGGTGGCTACATCAGTCGAGGCAAACAAGAGAAAGGCCAAAAAACTTAAAAGGAAAATCTGGGGAATGAGATATCTATAGGGGGCTTTGAAAAGTTAAAACATAACCCTAGGGATCTAGAAGGACACAAACAGTGCACGTACAAGACTGTGCACATACCCAGGAAAGATCTAAGATGCCCTCATCTCTCACCTCTGGCTGATCTTGGGGCTCCTGCAAAGGCAAGAAGTGAAGACTAAAGCAGAATTGTAAAATGCCTGGCTAAGTGTTGAAGGTATGTCTCCACATGCACAAGGAGCCCCTTGGCAAGGGGTGGGAGGCCTAATGGTTCAAGGCATTTAAGGAAACCATTAAGAAACCTGAACTGACCACTAAGTTAAATGAACAGACACTTTAGTGGCTGCACATACCAAAGGAAAGACATTACAGAATTAGTCCAGGAAACTTACAAAACAAACACCCACAACAACAAACTCTGAGAGAGGGAGAATATGATTTCCATAGCTGTCACATTATATCACTTAAAGTGTCTAGTTTTCAACAAAAAATTTAGACACATGCAGGAAGGTATGGCCTATGTACAGGGAAAAAAGCACAAACTATCCTTAAAGAAGCCCAGATATTGGGTTTATTAGACAGTCTTCCAGACAAATGAAAAATGATAATTCTCTGGGAATGCGGCTTTTTGGAGAGTTTCAAATCCATATTACTCCATCCAGCTGGTACCAATTTAAAGAAAGAATGAGAACAATGTCTTACCAAATAGAGAATATCAATAAAGCTGTAGAAATTATTAAAAAGAACCAAACAAAAATTCTGAATTTAAAAAGTACAATCACTGAAATGAAAAATTCACTAGAGGGACATAAGAGATTTGACAAGGCAGAAGAACAATTCAGTGACGTTGAAGATAGGTCACTTTAGATAATCCAGTGTGAGGAACAGAAAGAAAAAACAATGAAGATAAATGAATAGATCCCCAGAGACCTGTGGGACAACATCAAGCCTGCCAACATATACATAATGGTAATCCTAGAAGGGGAAAGAGCGGCAGAAAGAAAATCTGAGGAAATAATGGTCAAAAATTTCCCCAAAAGATCAAGGAACTCCAAATAAACTCAAAAAGATGCACACCTAGATAAATCATAGTCAAACCATCAAAAGGCAAAGACAAAAAGAATTTTGAAAGCAGCAGAGGAAAACACTCATTGCATATATGAGATCCTCAATAAGATTAATAGCTGACTTCCCATCAGAAACCATGGAGGCCAGTGGGATGACATAATGAAAGTACTGAAAGAAAAAGATGGTTGACCAAGAATTCTATATCTTTCAAAAATGAAGGCGAAATCAAGACATTTCCAGATAAATAAAAAACAAAAGACTCTACTGCTAACAGATGTGCCCTATTACCAAAGGAGTCCTTCTGGCTGGAATAAAAGGACACTAGATAGTAACTCAAATATCCAAGAAGAATTAAAGAGCATGAGTAAAAGTAACTATGTAAGTAAATATTAAAGAAAATATAAATGTATTTTTGTTTATAAATCTTTTTTTCTTCTGAGTTAAGACAACTGCATGAAGCAATAATCAAATCTGTGTTGATGGGCACCCATATATAAAGATGTAATTTGTATGACAAGAACAATGCAAAGAAGTGGGAAAGGGAATAGAGCTCTAGAAAAAAGCTTTTGTATATTACTGAAATTAAGTTAATAACTGGATTTTATAAATAAAGATGTTATATAATCCCCAGGGAAATCACTGAGAAAAAAATTTTAGTTAAAGAGATGATGGAGGTGGGGGGCAGTGGATGTAGCTCAAGCGGTTGAGTGCCTGCTTCCCACATGAGAGGTCCTGGGTTCGGTTCCTGGTGCTTCCTTGAACAAGGACAAACAACAAGCAAACAAACAAAGAAACCAACTCTGGAGAGCTGATGTGGCTCAGTGGTTGAGCACCAGCTTCCTACATACGAGGTCCCAGTACCTCAAAAAAAAAAAAAAAAAAGGGCAGAGATTGACAGAATGGGAAAATAAAACAAAACTATGATCCAACTATAAGCTGTCTTTGAAACTTTAGATTCAAAGACAGAAAAAAGATATACCATGTCAAACAGTAAGCAAAAGAGCTGGAATGGCTATGCTAATATCAGGCAAAATAGGTTTTAAGACATATATTGTTATTAGCGAAAATAAGGACATTTGTCATGATTAAAGGGTCAATCTGAAAGGAAGACATAACAATTATAAACACACCTAATAATAGAGTCCCCAAATAAATGAAGCAAAATTGACAGACTAAAGGGAGAGAGAGACAATTCAACAATAATAGTGGAGATGTTAATACTCCACTTTCAATAATAGATAGGCAGAAGATTAACAAGGGAATAGAAAACTTGAACTTATAAACCAACTAGACCTAACAGGTATCTACACAGCACTCCACCCAATAATGGCAGAATACACATTCTTTTCAAGGGCACACAGAACACTCTCAAGATAGACCATATATTAAGCTATACAACAAGCCTCAATAAATTTAAAAGCATTGCAATCACAAAAAGTATATCCTCTGACCACAAGGGAAATTAGGAATCAATGACAAAAGTAAATTTGGGAAATTTACAAATACATGGAAATTAAATAACACATTCCTAAGCAATGGATGAAAGAAAAAAATCACAAAGGAAATTCAAAAGTATTTCCCAATTTTGAATATTTGCTCAAAGACAGGTCAAGTTATAGGAATGCAGAGCTGTTCTGATGGGGAAATGAAAATTGAGAGAAAAATACTGCTTACTTGATTAAATGATGTAAAAATTTACTGAGATAATGTCTGTTAGATTAGGAAACACAAACTATTCTATGGTCTGTGAAGACTCAGTAATAAACGAAAATTATCAGACCCTAGACCGGCATCAAATTTAACACGATTTTTAAAAGTTTATCATGACAAACAGTTTGGATGTAGAGTATGATAGTTTGAAAAGATAGGCCAAATCTAAAGACATGAAATTCAACAGAGATAAATATATGATCCTACCCTGAATCCTAAAAAGGAAGCAAGCAAGCAAAGATAAGTAGCTAACTTTTATTAAATGCTTTCTCCATGACAGACACTGTTCAAAATCTATGATTGTGTTATCTCTATTACCTCTCACAATAAACCTATGAATAAGTACTTCTATTATTCCCATTTTTCAAGACGGTAAGAAATTTGCCTAAGATCACCCGGCACTGAGAGGTAAAGCCAGGCACTGGATCTAGGCAATCCAAGTCCAGGAATAGCCCTCTTTCACTTATTCTCTCTCCACAATAAGCCACCAGTCAGTAGAGACAGCACATCCAAAAGAATGCTGCAAGGTTTAATCAGTGTGAGTCCAACGAGTCAATGGAATTATCTGCACCCTTTATCCCCCAAAGTAACGTACTATTACGGCACACTGATACTAATTAGTATCAATACATATAATATTGATATGCATCTAGAACACTGGCAGATGTAACCTGCACTACCACTAAGCCACATCAAATACCTTTTGGAAATAGACAGGATATAAATAAGTATTTTGCTCACGAATACTTTCATTCTTGAATAGGCATGTGAAAAAGGGTTTCCACACACCTCTCTTCCCTTGGTCTACTTTCCTCCTTCCTTCATGCATTGCTGGAGATAAACTGCTAGGCAAGCACACAACATCAGCGCACCCCCACTCCATTTCTATAGTTATATTACAATCATAAGCTCCCAGACAAGATGCTAGTGAGATGTTTTTAACTGCCAGTAAAATGTAATAAGAGCAATTTCATTTTGTTAGCAAAACAATCCTTGCACGGAGTTTAATGAACTTGTCTGAAACATACCCTTTCATCAGCTGTGCTGCTGTGAAGTAAGCAGCCATTGCTTGGTCATGCTCACTCTCAACTGCAAATGAATGCCCATAGGCTATCCAAGCAGGCCCGTAGGTTCTCTCGAGTGTTGTAGCTTTGCTAAAACAAAAGAGTGCATTCAAGTAATATACTTATCCTTAATTTGCTAAATTATTTTTAAGTAAGCAGACTGCCTCAAAGACATTAAAATTAAATAAAGGAGTTATCAACATATTAAACACTAAAGTAACATCTGTGTTAATTCATTTGAACTAAAAGAAGATTTAATAGTATAAGCAAAATTTTATGAGAAAGGTCCATAACTGAATCCAGTAGCATTCTATATAGAATTGACGAATATTTACTTAATACAGGAAGCTCAATTTGCAATCTACCATAAGTAGTGGTAACGGCAACAGCAACAACCATTTAATGAGGGCCTACTTTGTGCCAAGCACCATGATGGACGCTTCATAGCATGATCTCATTCTAATAAATTGCAAGATAAACTATTACTTATACTTTAAACAAGGATACCAAAGTGCAGAGAGATTAAATGACTGGTCCAAGGCCATCAGAGTTGGAATTCAAAACCAGATTTGGTTTCAAAGCCTATATTACCCAGTGTACCATATGCCTCCCTTTTGCTATATCATACTTAAACATTTAACACTAAAAATATAAAGCCCCCTTTACTAGCAATCTCTAATTCAAAGAATTCTTCATTCAAGAACAATTTGTACTATAGACTATAGCAACAAGAAAAATGTAATGCCACAAATCCCAATTTAATCTTTGTCTTAAAGTTACAATTTTAATACATTTGAGGCTGATGAGTTGGCACATAGGATTTCTAGACTTTCTGCCCTCCCCAGCACAACTGTTTTTAATACACAAAGGTTTAGGCCCAGAGTTATGAATACCCCAACAGTTAATGCAATTTGAAGCCTGAATATTGGTTTCTGTTCACCTTGTTCAGGTAATCCTTCTCATTTGATCCATTTTACATCACTACTGAAAGGCTAGATTGTACGAATGAGTTTGGAGATCGTAGAGGAAGACATACTTTGGATGGTGGTAAGAGATTTACTTGTTACATGAACTGGACAATAACTAAATCATCTCCAATTAGTGGATACACTGGTGATGGTTAAGTCACAACAGGGAACAAAGAAGACCCATGACAAAGGAGGAAAAGATCCCCACTTCTAAGCATTTTACTTTCTGGTTTTCAGCCAATTGTTCCCTGTTTCATCTAAGTCCATCACTGGATATCATATTAAATCAAAGAATCATAGTTCAAAAGACTCTTACAAGAGAAATTCATCTTCTAAGCAAAAGCACCAGTAAATTTTTCTAAAATGCTGAATACTCAACTAACCAGAGAACTCTTCCTATTTTCTTCCTAGTGAAGGGTCCTTTCATGTCAGCTTACCAACTTTCTTGACAATCCTAGGATACAAGTATTATATCAACCCCATTTTAGAGAGGAAGAAAGAAAGGGTTGGAGAAATTAACTTTCCCAAGGAATTACAGCTAGTAAATGGCAGAACTTGGAAAGGAACACGAGTGTGACCCCAACATTTAAGTTCTTTCCCCTAGAGAGCATTTTCTTTTTGGTCCATAGAGGGAATCACAGAAAATCTTTGTAATTACATATACTAGACATATTCCTATGCTTGAGGAATGGTAAAGTAGCTTGATTAGCTGTGTGGTATTCCGTAAGCTAAAACCACAGCAAATCCTGACATGAACAAGTTAAGTTTACCAAGAATTCTGTTTTATAGTCACAACTATTAAGAAAAAGTCCTAAAAGTAATAGATTAGTAGCATCTCTGTAAATGAAAAACAGAGCCTTTCAAACTGTTTTATATTATTCTCTATTGTTTCATATTTATTCTCATTTACAAATAAATTTTTAAATATAACCTCCCTGAGAACAAGGTCTACACCATGATTTCTATTCTCTCTCCTCATGGTATCTTATAAAGAGCAAGGTATACAAATAATGCAACCAAATTGAATCTGCTGAAGAAAACTTTTTTTTTTTCATTTTTGCGTTGAAGCAGATGAAAAAGAAATCACTTCTTATAGCTTCACTAGGAGAGAGGAAGAAAATAAATTCATACCTGAGATATCTTCTGGCATGTTCATTTTTATGACCAACCATGAGATAGTAACATCCCACTGCAAACCAAGACACCTAAAAAGTTTAAAATTTACCATAACTAAAGATGCTTTTAACCTTGAATTGGAAATCTCTAGCAAATGAGGGCAGACAGAGGATGACTTCGATGTTTCTATGTGACATATTCTCATTCAAGTTAGAAATTTCTCTTAGAGACAGCCTGTCTACTCAGATCCTACATGTAAGAGCACAGACACTCCACAGTTCTCGCTCAAGATGCCCTCAACCACGTACTATTAGCATCTGATATAAGAAAAGGTTCCTGAGGACTTCATATGTCAAAAGTCAGCCAGTTCTACCTCACTCCTCTGGCTCTGGATTCTGAGTCTTGTTTAGCTGACTTTTATACTGGTTTCACCCCCTTGAAGTTATTTTCACACTGGTCTAAGGTACAGGTTCTTGTCTTATCTGAGACTCAAACCCTGTTTCCTGACTTTTGTCTTTAAGGACTGATTGCATTTCCATTTCTAGTTCTCAGCTCTCATCCACAGAAGTATGGAAGGCCACTGATTCAATCAGTGAACTAGTGAGTTAATTTCTATATGTAATACGAAGAAGCTACATTATTAGTGCTACTTGTGAGAGATGATAGCACAGCTTTCACTTTCAGTATTATATATTTCTGTATGCTAAGTATTTTAAAAAATAAGCACATATAATTTCTATAATCAGAATAAAATAATAACTTTGTTTTAACTTATTGTTTAAAAAAATACCTTTGTGGGCTGTAAAGGTTAATGCTACTTTCTAAGTAACTTAAACACAAGGAGAATTTGCTCCAACACTTTAAAATAAAACATTATTTGCTTAAACCTGAATATAAGCTATCTACTAATTAAATGTTTTCTTAAATTCAGGTAAGATAAAACACTGAAAGAAAAAAAAAAAGATTTGTGTTACTTACAGGATTACTAGGATATAAATCCACCAGTTTATGAGAAAGATAGAAAAGTTCTATATTAGGGCAAAAGGAAATAAAAATATTCATGTCAAATGTATTTTAAGATATTACTTCATCCCTAGTTATAACTTCATAAAGACATTTTATGTTATAGCAAATTCTATTGTAGCAATGATTTCGTGTTTTTCTTTCCCTCTAGATACAAAATCCATGTACCTATTGGAATACAGAGACTCCACTGCGAAGATACCATAGCTGTTTCATTCAAACCCCGGCCCCCCCCCAACACCTTATCCAGAGTCAGATCCATAAGTGGACATTGAGTAGTTGCTGAATGACTGAAGATAATATGCAATGTGAGAAAAGACACTACATAATAAAGCAATTTACAGAATTTAAGAAGTTATTCCAAAGCTCCTCACCCATCTTAAAAACCTGTTTCCTTAACCCATGGGCCTATCTCAACTTCCCTCTATTAGTCTGCTTGACCAAAAGTCACAAGTTCATCAAATCAGCAAGATTATTTTCTCTAGAGAAATATGTGATTCCTAGCATTTCGTGATCACGTTTCTATATGTAAATATTGGAATTTAAGCTTCCATATTACTCACAACACCTCCCTAAGTTTAGAATAGTTCTTTTCAAACTATAATAGGCACACAAGTCACCTAAAGATCTTATTAAAATGCAGATATGGCCTCAATAGATTTGGGAAGGCAGGAGAATCTGCATTTCCAACAAGCTTCCAGGGGACACGGATGCTGCTGGCCCACAGACCATGTTTTGAGTAACAGGGGTTTTGGGTGGCTTTTTCCCCTTTTGACAGAGCTCAGCACTCAGTTTATACATGACCAGCACAACAAACTGTTTCTGAATATTAAACACAAGCAAAAATATCTGCCTCCCTTCGATTTCTAAACAGTTATTGACACCTGCCATATTAGTTTTCTCATAGAATTCATGAAAAGGAAAAAAAAAAAGGCAAAGTTGACATCCTAAACTCTACTTTAAAGCTAAAATACCTTGAACTACAACTTATTTTTGGGAAAAGGAAGCAGAATGCAGAGATAAAGAAATAATGTATTCTGTTGGAATAATAGAATAGACAGTCATTTTGATATGCATTTCTTCCCCCAGTATTACATTTATTGTGAAGCTCTATTATGTTATCTGCAACCTCAATTATCTAAGATCTGTGAGACAAAATTCCAGAAATTTATGTCTTAAAAATTATCTTAATTTAAAAACAAATTCTTACCATTTGCTTTATTCAGTTCCACAAGTGTCCCTATGTGTACAGGTAAACAATTTGCATGGAAAGGATCTTTTTCCATTACTCTGAAAGTTAAAGCAACACATTACTACCCCAGAAACAGTATGAAACAGCTGCCATTATAACTAGCTATCACTTGTACAATACCGTGGGTTATAACACTTTTTTAACTTTCTTAGCTCAATTATCTACAGGTTTATTCAAACTAAGGCAAGGATTAGGTTATAAAGGAATGGGAAAATTCTGGTTTACATAGAAGGAACAAAAATAGAAATTATCACATATGTTTACTTCTAATCAACAGAATTGTAAGACATGAAATAATTAGTACAATTATTTGAAAGGTTAAAAAAAAACAAACCTCTGTGAAGTACTAAACAGATCACAAGTATTTGGCAGTTAAAATTTTTGTGATTTCAAGGATGTTATGCAACCCTAAGCACCCAAAGAATATAGTATACATAATTTTGCTAAAGGAAAAATTTGAATTATTGTACTGGAGAGTCAGTGTGAGAGGTGGGGGGAATGACTTAGCTAGTCAATGTGCCAGGCTGAAAATGTCTAGTATCTAGAGGATTTTATTAGTCTCCAATTTAAAGTATGAATTTATGAAAATATGCCAAAGTGGTATTATCAAATTTACTAATTATCAAAGGTGAGGAAAGGAACATGTATATCCTTACCAAATTAATGTAATAAATATACGGATAGAAATAAACCTATGTCTGTAAATTGCTCTTAAAGAGAACACACTGCTTGGTACTCTGCAAATGTAAAGGCAACTTAAATTATGATCAACTAGTATGAGCTTGCTCAGAAAGCATGTCAGCTCATTTGTTAGGTAAAATAGACTGAACTGACTGAAAGGAAAGGACATTAGACAGCGGGTCCAGGCAGCATTAAGAAAACTTTTGTGCATAGAAGGACTTCATCATGAAATTAAAAAGACAAACTACAGAACGAATAAAATATTATGAAAACACATATCCAGTAAGGATTTAATATCCAAAATACATAAAGAAATTCTACAAGTCGATAGCAAAAAGACAAAACAACCCAATTAAAAAATGGCTTAAAGAGTTGAATAGACTTTTCTCCAAAGAAGATATATAAATGGAAAAAGGGCCCGGCTAGATAGCTCAGTGGATAAAGAGCTCGCTGGGAAACCACATGGGAGGCCCTGGGTTCAGTTCCCGGGGACCTCTCCTAGCGGGCAGACCGCCTTGAGAATGGCAAGCCGCCATGGGCGGGCCGGAGCCGCTGTGGGCAGGGCAAAAAGCTGCCACGGACAGGCAAAAAGCCGCCACGGGCAGGGCAGGTCGCCTGCAAATCGAGCACAGCCAGCCACCCGCGAACTGGAGCCAGCCGTGATGGAAGCAGAAGCCGCCCACAAGCGGGGAAAGCCGCGCCTGCGCAGTGACCAAGTCTCGGCGCGTCGCCGCAACGGGGGGGAAGGGGAGA
>PVKH010047778.1:0-10265 GCA_004027955.1 Chaetophractus vellerosus | reverse complement strand
AAAAAAAAAAAAGAAAATCCTTAATGTATAGGGGAGGAAGATTTGGACTATAGTTAGTAGTAATAGTTTGATGATGCTCTTTCATGATTTGTTAACAAATGTTTCACAACAATGCAGGATGTTTGTGGGGTGTGATCTGTGGGAGCCCTGTATGATGTTATGCATGTTTGTTTTATAAGATTGCTATGTTTACTGAACACTTATAGTTTATGTATGTTCATGTATGAATGATATACTTCAATAAATTGTTTTAAAAACAACAACAAAAATAACTGATGTTCTATGTGTATAACCCTAAAGAAAAGTCAATGTGACGTTATAATCCAGTCATTCTGTTTAGAAGTCAGAGAAATGAATATTACAATTGGAAAGAGTTGAAATAAACACAAACTTTGCTTTAAAGGGGACAGAAAGTCAGATATTGAACGCCTCAATTCTTCTAGATAAATGAGGTGTTTTCATAAACTTTAAAATTAACCCTCTTTAGTGTATTTGCATTTTACTAATGCCTTAACACAAGCAACTGAATACATGTCTTCATTTATAGGACAATGCCTAAGTTAGAGAACAGTTTCTTTGTTATCAGGAAGACATTCTCAGTGTTTATAATCACAACCTCTACAGGTAGGAAGCTGCCTATCCCACACCAATGATAAAACGAGACCTAGTAAAGGATGTCACACAATTATTCCTTGGTTCTACAAAAAATTACAAAATATCACCAAGTTAAAAAAGGAGGACTTGATACTCATATTTCAAGTTCCAGGCTTTGCAGTTCAAGCATTAAATAGTTCTGATTGATCATCCTATGTGCATGTAGCTGTTCAA
Source organism: Chaetophractus vellerosus (assembly GCA_004027955.1). Lineage (NCBI taxonomy): Eukaryota > Metazoa > Chordata > Mammalia > Cingulata > Chlamyphoridae > Chaetophractus > Chaetophractus vellerosus. The sequence goes on along the minus strand of PVKH010047778.1, from coordinate 9,437 downwards.
AAGAGAACTGCAGCACGCAGATCAGGAACTTCAATTACAGTTCACTAGATTGTTCATTATATACTGTGATACTTATCTCCTCCAGAATAAACATGTTAGCTTCCTGCTAAAACACGGCTATAGATGTCATCTCTGAATTTCTAACACATCAAGTCAACAGGGCGGGTAGAGGAAAGAGAGAGACACACACTTATAGGATTAAACAGACATAGTGCCTTTTATGTTTTCAGGAATAATCAAATTGCAGATCTGCCATTTCTTATGTGACCTCAGGTTGTGTTAAGGAATAAATGAAATAATATGTTCAAGTGTGGTATCTAATTCAATGCCCAGCACACAGTCAGTCAATAAACAATAAACATTTTGTTTCTGTAAGACAAAAGCCATCTTTATAGTATAAAACTGTTAATTAAAATTATGTTTTCTATGGTTAAAAAATAAAAATATTTCATTACATATTATACGAGATTAAAATTCTGGTGGATGTTAGAGAAATTTCATACTAAGAGGTTTTCTTTTCTATAGCTTGTTTGAAAAGCTATAGGCTGTCACATAGCAGAATGGAAGGAGAAACAACCACTTAAATCAAACATAAGGCCCCTATGCCAGTTCAATCTCATGTTCTCATTCCTTCAGAAATAGTGTACCATACCTTCATGACATGATATAGAAAACGGGGGGGGGGGGGGGGCGGTTGCAAAACAAAGTATAGAGCAAGGACTTCCAGGAAGAAACGGTCTGGAAAAAAATATTCTAGGGTTTAGGACACCAGGAGGAAGCTAGATACCGCCCAAAAGAGAGACAGGCAAAGGAAAAAAATCTCTACTGAAAGACCATGAGTAGAAGCTGCAGCTGCAGCCGCCAGCACCCTTCCCATACATACCCCCCTTTGTCTGCAGCTGGCAGCTACAGAAAAAGAGAGCTCAAGGAATCCACCTCCCCAGGAATGAGAGAGGACTGCAGCCTAAGGCTGATTCAGCTTTTGGCCAACAAATTTGGTCTGCTGTGTCCCAGGAGCCCTTGCAGGCCAGGAGGGGACGCACCATTGTTTGCTCTGGAAGCCAGCAATGCACTAAAGAGATCCAACCCCCTCAGTCACTCTCCATACTGACTGGGACAGGTTACCGAGGACTCAGAGAAGAATGGAATTATTTATTAACCAGGAAAAGGGAGGAAGCTGCCAGCAAAGGTTGGAGAACAGGTCTGAGAAAGTTTGAATTGCAAGACTCTGAAGAACCTCCAGGCAGGATCCTCTGTCATACTGGCATAGTCGGCATTGCAGTGAACACACTTAAACCAGGCTTTGAAATGAGGAGGACTGTCAAAGAGAGCTATCTGCTGGCAGACCATGGAAGTACATTTGAAAGGAAATAAAAAGTAAATAAGTAATACTTTTTTCCAGCCTTTACAGCCTCTATCCCCAAGGCCCCAGGAAGCAAGTCTACAACCCGTTACTAGGTCCATGGCCCAGATGTGAGCAGCTAACAGGGGCAATACTAAAAAATTGAAACAGGCTGAACCAAGACTCAAAGAACAGCAGTAAACAACAGCCTCCTGCCACTAAATTCACAAAAGAGAGAGAAATGTTAAACTTACCATTCTACTAAGATGCCTAGACACCAGCAAAACATTACAAGCCATACAAAGAAAATGGAAGAAATGGCCCAAGCAATGGATTAGACCAAATCCCATATGAGACACAGGATGTGAGACAACTAATCAACCAGGAAGATACAAATTTCCAAAATCAAATTAATAAGTTGAAAGACTATTAATAGGCTAAAGAGATAAAGGACATCAAGAAGACACCAAAGCAAACACAAAGAAGAATCTGAAAACCTGAATAGAAAAGTAAAAGAGTGCATAGGAATGAAAGACACAATAGGTGAAATCAAAATCACATTAGAGGGAGCAGATGTAGCTCAAGTGCATGAGCACCTGCCTCCCATGTGGTCCTGGGTTCAATCCCTGGTACCTCAAAAAAGCAAACAAACAAACAAACAAAACTCAACAATTAGCATATAACGGCAGACACAAAATGATAGAAGAGAGAATAAAGGACACAAAAGACAGAACAGCTGACCTTGAAGAGAGGGAGGAACAGAGAAAGAAAAGAATGGAAAAAAATCTCCAGGAGTTGAATGATAACATGAAGCAAAACAACATACATGTCATGGGAGTTCCAGAAAGAGAAGAGAAGGGAAAAGGGACAGAAAGAGCATTTCGGGAAATAATGGCTGAAAATGTCTGAACTCTCATGAAAGAAATGAATTTACATGTCCAAGAAGCACAGTGTACCCCAATCAGAATAAATCCAAATAGATATACTCCAAGCACATACTATTCAAAATGTAAAATGTCAAAGATAAAGAGAAAATTCTGAGAACAGCAAGGGAGAAGCAAACTATCACATGCAAGGAACACCCAGTAAGACTTAGTGCTCATTTCTCAACAGAAGACAGTGGTATGATATAATTAGGATACTGAAAGAGAAAATTTACCAACCAAGAATTCTTTATCTAGCAAAACTGTCCTTAAAATATGGTGATTTTTAAAATATTCACAAACAAAAACTAAGAGAGTTCATAAAAAAGAATCTGCCGTTGCAGTAAGTGTTAAAGGGAGTCTTACAGTCTGAAAGAAAAAGACAGGCGAGAGAGGCATGCAGGAGAACAGAAGAAAGGATAACCAAAAGAGTACAAAGACAGGCGAAAATAAGATATGATATATGGAAGCCAAATAATAAAATGGTAGAAGTAATGCATGTACAGTACTATCATTAGACATGAATGGAACAAACTCCTCATTCAAAAGATATAGGCTGACAGAATGGATTTTAAAAATGAGCCACCCATATGCTGCCTACAAGAGACTCATGTTAGATCCAGAGATACAAACCGGCTTAAAGTGAAAGGTTGGAAAAAGATGCTCCACACAAATAGTAAAAAAGAGAAGGTATACCTATACTAATATTGAACATAACAGACTTTAAAAAATAGATTTAAAAAGGCTATTTTATATATAAATAAAAAGGAAAGTCCACCAGAAAGAAATAACAGTCATAAATATTGATATACCTAACCAAAGTGCCCTAAAATACATGAGACAAACTCTGGCAAAAGAGAAGGGAGAAACAGACACCTCTACAATAACAGTTGGTGACTTTAACACCTTCTTCACATTACTAGATAGAACAATTAGACAGGAGATCAACAAGGAAACAGAGAAAATTAACAACAGGATAAATGAGATAGACCTAACACACATAAACAGAACGTTGCATACCAAATCAGTGGTTTACACGTTATTCTCAAGTGATCATGAATCTTTGTCCAGAAAAGACCATATGTTAGGTAATAAGGCAGGTCTCAATAAATATAAAAAGACTGAAATTATACAAAACACCTTCTCAGATCATAAAAGAATGAAACTAGAAATCAATAATAGATGGGAAAGGGGAAATTTTGCAATTGTATGGAGGCTAAACATCACAACCCTAAATAATCAGGGGGTCAAAGAAGAAACTGTAAGAGAAATAAGCAAATATATTGGGACAAATGAAAACAAGAGCATAACGTATCAAATCTTATGGGATACAGTGATGGCAGTGCTGAGAGGGAAATTTATAGCCCGAACAGCTTATACTAAAAAAAAAGAAAGATCTAAAATCAATGATCTAACAGAACTGTAAAAAAAGAAAAAGAACAACAAACCATTCCCAAAGCAAGCAGAAGGAAAGAAATAATAAAGATTACAGAAGTAATAAATGCAATCAGGAATAACAACAACAAACAAAAATAGAGAAAATCAAGATGAAAAGCTGAGATCAATAAAATTGACAAAACCTTAGCGAGACTAACAAAGGAAAAAAAGAAAATACAAATAAATAAAATTTTAAAATGGAAGGGGATAGTGATTTTTTTTTTTTTTTTTTTTAAGGAGGCATTGAGGATTGAATCCAAGACCTCACACATGGGAAGCGGGCACTCAAACCACCGAGCTACACGGCTTCATGAAAAGAACAGGACTAGATGGCTTCACAGGTGAATTCTACCAAGCATTTTCAGAAGAACTAACAACAATCCAGTTTAAACTCTTCCAACACACTGAAGGGGAGAGAAAATTACCCAACACATTTCATGAAGCCAACATCACCCTAATACCAAAACCAGATAAAGATACTATAAGAAGATAATATTATAGACCAAACTCTCTAATAAGCATAGATGTAAAAATTCTCAATAAAATACCTACAAATAGAATCCAACAGCATATCAAAAGAATTATACACCATGACTAAGTGGGATTTATTCCTGGTATGCAAGGATGATTCAATGAAAGAAAATCAATTATGGCAACACACCACATTAACAAATTGAAGGGCGGAAAAAACATGATCATCTAGATGCAGAAGAGACACACAACAAAATTAAGCGGCCTTCTGGATAAAAACACTTTGAAAGATAGGAATAGAAAGAAAATTCCACAATATGATAAAGAGCCTATTCGAAAAGCCAAAGCCAACATCGTACTCAATGGGGAAAGACCAAAAGCTTTCCCTCTAAGGTCAGGAAAAAGACAAGGATGCCCACTGTCACCACTGTTACTCAATATTATGCTAGAAGTTCTAGCTAGAGCAATTAGACAAGAAAATAAAATAAAATAAAAGGCATCCAAATAGGAAAAGAGGAAGTAAAACTCTCAGTATCCACAGGTGATATAATCCCACATTTAAAAAAGTCTGAAATGTCTATCATAAAGCTACCTGCGCTAATAAAGGAGTTCAGCGAAGTGGCAGGATATAAGATCAACACACAAAAATCAGCAATGTTTCTGTACACTGGAAATGAATAAGCTGAGGAGGAAATCAAGGGGAAAATTCCAACAAAAAGACTCAAATACCTAGGAATCCCTTTAACAAGGAATGTAAAGAAAGGAATATTCAGAAAACTACAAAACAATGTTAAAAGAAATGAAAGAAAACCTAAACAAATGGAAACATTCTGTATTCATTTATTGGAAGACTAACATCGTGAAGATGTCAATCCTACCCAAACTGGTTTATAAATTCAATGCAATATCAATCAAAATTACAACAGCCTCCTTTACAGAAGGATAATTTATTTGGAAGGGAAAGTGCATCCAAATAGCCAAAAGTGTTCTAAAAAAGAAGAGCAATGTGAAAGGGATTTCACTGCTTGACCTTGAAATATACTACAAAGCTGCAGTAGCGAAAGCAGCAGGGTACTGGCATAAAGATAGACACACTGATCAGTGGAATAGAATTGAGAGTCCAGAAATAAACCCTCACCTCTACAGCCAACTGGTTTTCGACAAACCTACCAAGTCCATGTTAATGGGACTAATAGTCTCTTCGACCAATGGAGCTGAGAGATCTGGATACCCATAACCAAAAGAATGAAAAAGGACCCCTATATCTCACTCCCTATACAAGAAAAAACTCAAAATGGATCAAAGACCTAAATATAAAAGCCAAGACCACAAAACTACTAGAAGAAAATGTAGGAAAACTTTTTAAAGACCTTTTGGTAGGAGGTGGCTTCTTGGAGCTTACACCCAAAGCATAAGCAACAAAACAAAAAATAGATAAACTGGGCCTCCTCAAAATTAAACACTTTTGCACCTCAAGGAACTTTGTTAAAAGGATAAAAAGGCAGCCAGCTCAATGGAAGAAAATACTTGGAAATCACATATCTGATAAGGGTTTACTATCCATGATATATAAAGAGATGCTACAACTTAACAATAAAAAGACAAACAACCCAATTAAAAAATGGACGAAAGACTTGAATAGACATTTGTCCTAAAAAGAAATACACATGGCAAATTAAAAAAACATGAAAAAAATGTTCAACATCACTAGCAATTAGGGAAATGCAAATCAAAGCTATAATGACATATCATTTCACACTTTGTCTTTAAAAAGACAGAAAATTAGAAGTGTTGGAGAGGATGTGGAGAGATAGGAACACTCATCCACTGTTGGCGGGCATGTAAAATGGTATTCAGCCACTGTGGAGGACAGCTTCGCAGTTCCTAAAGAAGGTGAATATAGATTTGCCACATTACCCAGCAATAACACTACCAGGTATATATCTATAAGAACTGAGAGCAGTGACAAGAACAGACATCTGCACACCAATGTTCACAGAAGCATCATTTGCAATTGCCAAAAGATGGAAACAACACAGGCATCCATCTATCGATGAATACATAAACTGGTGTATACACACGATGGAATATTATGCAGCTGAAAGAAGAAATGAAGTCATGAAGCATATGACAACATGGATGAACCTGGAGGACATTATGTTAAGTGAAGAAAGAAAGACACAAAAGGACAAGTACTATATGACTGTGCTTTATGAACTAAATATATTATGTAAACTCACGGAGTTAATAACTAGAATATGGGTCACCAGAAAATAGAATGAGGTTAGAGAATAGAAAGCTGAGGGTTAACCTGTGCAGAAACGGCTTAAAAAAAAAAGTTGCGTGTCAATCTTCGGAAATGAATAGAAAAGGTGGGAATACAACACAGTGTTTGTAACTAGCAGTGCTATTTTATGAGTATGACCCTGGTTGAAAGTGAAAATCTAAGGAAAGCTAAAAAATGTTACATGGGACTGTACAGCATAGTAAAACCTCATGTTTTACTATATTCATAGTAAATGGGTAATGAATATGGGTAATATTGCATATATAAGACAGTTTTCCTTGAAACTGAACAAATGTATGTTAATGCTATAAGATGTTAATATCAGGCAAATAAAAAAAACACATTATGCTAATGAAAGAAGCCAGACACAAAGTACTACATATTGTATGATTCCATTTATATAAAATGTAAATATAAATCAATTTATAAAGATGGAATTAGATTAGTGGTTATATAGGACTTGGGAAGGATAGAAGGATTGAGAGGTGACTGCTAAGGCGTATGGAGCTTTTCTTTTGAGTAATGAAATTCTTCTAAAATATTTTGTAGTGTTGAATACACAACATTGTGATAATTCTAAAAGGCAATGATTTGATTAATTTGATAAAATCTAAGTGGAATAGTATTTGGAGTGGTTTTGAAATTGTTTGTGACCAATAAGGGCTTAACAAATGGTTGAAAATAAAATATATTTTGATTCACAAAAATGAGAACTCCATCAAGAAAGGTTGTCTGTCCTTTGAGAGATTGTTAGAATATAGTTCTCATGTGCGGCCTCAGGCTCTAGACCTCATTATTAAGTTTAAAAAAGCAATGTTTTTCTATTTATAAAACCATGAGACCAAGACAACTAGGAAAGTCTCTCTGGCTGCTCATGCAGTTCATTTGAGCCAATCATTTACTACTCTAAAATTAAATGGGAGGGTGTAGCAGTTTGGCAGTTTGACATAGTTATGAATTCCAGAAACAGATATTTGATTATGCTTATAAACTGGTCTGTTAACCTGGTCATGATTAAGTTATGATTAGGGTGTTGACTGGGCATTGAGTCCCACCCCTTGGTGGGTGGGGAATCAAATATAAAAGGCATGGCAAAGGACAGAGTTGGAGCAGTTTTGATGTTGGAGTCTTGAGCTGGAGCCCCGGGAAGTAACAGAGCTTGGTCGTGAGGAAGGAGAGAAGGCCCCAGGAAAAGATATGAGCCATTTACCTGAGAGTCTACAGTTGGCCTTGTGGAGACAGGCAAAGCCTAGGGAGCCTCATAGTCTACAGCTGACCTTGTGGAGGAAACAGAGGAGCTGAGCCCAGAGACAAACAGAGCCCCAGGAAGATAGGAACCCAAGTAGCCTCAACTCTGGCAAAGGTCGGCAGCTGTCTTGCTCCAACACGTGGCAACAGACTTTGGTGAGGGAAGAAACTTACACTCTATGGCCTGGTAACTCCAGGTTTCTACCCCAAATAAATATCCTTTATGAAACCCAACCAATTTTTCGTATTTTGCATCAGCACCCCTTTTGGCAGACTAATAAAGAGGGCAAGATTAACAACAAGCAAATTGGATTGTAGTCATTCCAGTTATGCAGTGATGTTTCTCAAAAAAACTTTTCTGAGAGAACTGAATGTAGAAAAAATTATCTGTGGGTTCCTTAGGCTGCTGTTGCATGAAGCACATGTATCACAGTTCAGCTACTCTGGTTCTTGCCAGATAGAAGTATCCAAATCAATGCGTGAATTTTTGGGAAAAAATTTTTATTCCATCTTTATGATCTCTATATTGTCAAATTCCACTTATCTTGTTTTTTAAACAAGCCTCCTTAAAACAGACATCCATATGATTATATTTTTCAGAACTCTTGCTTTGATCTTTATTCCAACAGGATCATCATTGCTCAAAATGTTTTGGGGAGCCCTTTCTTGAGTCTGCATTCAGAGGCCTATCCTCTCTCAAAGTTTTGATATATCTTTGGATGGGAGAAATGACTAAGAAGTTCTTCAAAGACAAGACTGGAAGAAAAGGACAGATGATAATCAAGTTGAAGAATACTTAAAGTGTCTACTGAGGTGACTGTAGAGCAATGAAAGGTGCAAGGTAGCATGTCCAGGGACTTGCAGCCACCAACCTAGAGTTCTAGCCTTGTGTCACATGGCTTCCTCATCTCTAAAACCAAGGGTATGTCTGCCTTATAGGATTGATAAGAGGGATAAGTGTCTGGTGTACAGTTGGCCTTCACATATGTTAATTCCTTCTCATGGTTTATAAACGTAAATCTGAAGACAATTTTGAAAAAGAATAACCATATTTTGTAGTAAAAGCCTTGCTGTCCAGAATAACTTCCTTGAGATTACTTATTTAAAGGATGACATTTAACTGGACATAAGGTTTATTTGTAATAATTTTTTTAAAAGTCTGTATAATTCTGAGAAACAGCAGCTGAAGAAAGGCTTTAGTTTAAAGGAAATGCTGAAATTCAACTTTGAGTACTACAACCAAACTAGATGCTAGGTTTAAATTAAGGAGTAGTATGGTCTTAGACAAGTGACTTAAACGTCTCTGGGCCTAAATTTCTTGTCTCTACAATTAGAAAGTTGGACTTCACCCTTTAGAATACAAGCATAGATGGCTGGATCTTAAAACAGGATAGATAGTTTGAGCAAAATTAGTAATTTCTAATAAGAGCTCTTCCACAGTCGTATCATGAAAAAGACCCTTGATTCCACATTGATCTTCTGAGCACACTTTTGCTCAGTAAAGCCATTACCTTTTAAAAATTTTAAGGGGGGGGCCGGCTCGATAGCCCAGTGGATAGGGCGTCGGCATACCACATGGGAGGCCCCGGGTTCGATTCCCGGGGACCTCTCCTAGCGGGCAGACCGCCTTGAGAATGGCAAGCCGCCATGGGCGGGCCGGAGCCGCCGTCGGCAGGGCAAGAAGCTGCCACGGACATGGCAAGAGCCGCCACGGGCAGGGCAGGTCGCC
>PVKH010047777.1:0-10276 GCA_004027955.1 Chaetophractus vellerosus | reverse complement strand
AAAACTACTCCAACTCTGTCCTTTGCCATGTCTTCTTATCTTTCAGACCCCACCCACTAAGGGATGGGGCTCAACACCCTACTGATGTGGCCCAGTCAATGCCCTAATCATAACTTAATCATGCCCAGATGAACAGACCAGTTTACAAGCATAATCCAATATCTATTTTTGGAATTCATAACTACATCAAACTGCCAAACTGCTACTCTCTGTATCTTCTTAGTGTGAAATAATTTTCTGCCCTTGTTTTCTAGACAAAATTGTTCCTAGAGCCTGCAGCCCAGCCTGTGGAAAATCTATAACAGTGACACTGACTACTGTTCCTAGAAAATTTTCCCGGAAAAGGCTGTCTGCACCTCTTGTCTGTACTTCCTTGGCTCCCATTCATTTTCCTACCCTCTTCAATCTGCTTTGGATTCTAACATTCCACAAAATGTCACCAAATCCAAAAGATACCTCTCTCCCTTCATCTTGCTCCTCTTTCTTTCAACACTTTCCTTTCTCAGCACTCCCTTGATTATCTTCCTGATGATGGTCAATCTCACTTTCTCAATCAGTTCAAAGTCTTTCTCATGACCCATCCTTGGCTTTCTTTTCCAATTCTCTCCTTAAATGACTATAGAAACATTCCTCAAATAGTCTGATGACTTTGCATTTTGCATGTCCTGCCTAGAGCTCTCTGCTGAGCTCTGCATTTGAGGACATAGTTGCATACTTGCCATCTCTCTTTGGATGTATCATAGACATCTCAAACTAAACAAAGATTTCCAAAGACAAGTGTTAGTTTCTGTCAGCCAACATATCCTTTACCAGTCAACTCCAGTTGGTAGAAATACCATCTGCCCTGTTGTTCAAAGAAAACTCTTATAGGTCATCATGGACTCATCTCTTTCTCTCATGCCACTCTTTCAATTCATAAGCAAATCCTACCACTTCTGCTTTGAAAACCATCTTTCCACTTTTCATCTGTTGCTACCCTTCTTGCAGCCACCCTCATCTCTCTCCTTGATGATGGCAATTGCCCCCAGCTTGCCCTGATCTTCTCTTTTCCTTTTAAATCCATTATCCACACAGGATCATAGGGTTAAATTCTTAATTCACAAATTATAAACCTATATCACATCACTCCTAATAAAGCCCCTGAATGATTTCCTAATGTGTTTAAGAAAGGACCAATCTTGTTATACAATCTATGCAAATTCTGGTCTTTATTTAATCTTACCTTATGTTTTGACTCTGTTACATCTATACCGATCTAAAGAATTTCTTAAAACGTGCTGAATTCTTCCTTACATCAAGATCATCTTCACAAAGGAGAGTAGAGTGTGGTGGCTAAATAGGACTTTGCAGCCAGGCTTTGCATCCTGACTATGCACTTGACAGCTGGGTGGCTTTGAGTAAACTGATTAATCTTTCTGTGCCTAAATTCATTTTTTTTAAATCCATATATAAAATAAGGAAAATAATAGTTTTAACATTGTAAAGTTGCTTTGAGATTTAAATGTAAAAAGCTTAACAGAATGCCCAGCAAATCCTAAATGTTCAGTAAGATTTAGCTATTAATATTAACTATTATGCTGTTGGCCAGCACTCACTCAGGCTTCCCTCCCACTCTTTGCATGGCTGCCTGCTTCTGTTCCTTCTGATCTCATCTGAAATGTCACCTCCTGTGAAAGACTTTTCCTGACCACCCTGGCTGAAATTAGCACTCTGCAAAATTTACTATTTTTAGTTTCCTCATTTATGTCCACTATAGGCCATAGGTCTTATCAAAATATGTCTTCCTTCCTTCCCCCCCTCCCTTTCTCTCACTCTTACTCTCACTTTTTCTCTCTCCCTTTAGTCTGCTAGAGGTGAAAATTCTGGAAGACAAGGATCATGTGCCCAAACTCAGTGTCTCACACATACTAGGTACTAAATAAATATTTTTTTGAGTGAATTGGTAGGTGAATGAAAATCTTGTGGCTGAAAATCCATATCACTTCTCAGTCTTACATATTTGTTTGTCACCTTCCTTTGGTGATAGATGTAATGGCAGTCTGGAGATGAGAAAGTAGAGGAAAGTTCTCCAAGAACCCTAAGTTGAGAGAATCTGTAGCTTTAGAACCCTCTTGATTTCTATCATGATACAATGGATATGCCTTAGTGCTCATGCCAAAAGAATGAGGAATTTAGTCTACATATTTATATCTTAGTTTTCCAGGTCTGCTGTAACAAAATTCCACAAACTGTTTGGCTTAAATGATAAGAATTTATTGCCTTACAATTTTGGAGGCAAAAAGTTCAAAATCAAAGCATGAGCCGATCATGCTTTCTCTGAAGTCTGTAGCCTTCTGGTGGTAGCTTGTTGTTGATCAAACTCTGCCTCCATCACCTACTTGGTACTCTTGTCTCCACTGTTGTCTGTTGTTTCTTCTTTTGATTGACTGAATCGTAATTTCCTCTGATTCTAAGGATTATCTTCATATTGGATTAAGGCCCAAGAGGAATCAATTTGGCTTTTTCTAAATAGAATGCTCTAAGATCCTTGTTTTACTTTACTAGGCTGCTGAAAGCAGATACCATGAAATGGCTTGGGTTGACTTAACAATGGGAAATTGCTAGCTTACAGTTTTGAAGTTGAGGAAATGTCCAAATCAAGCCATCATCAAGGCAATGCTTTCTTCCTGGAGACTGGCTGCCAGCAATCCTTGACTTTGCTGATATATGGCAAGGCAAATGGCAGGGTCTGCTGGTCTCTCTCTTCTCCTCTGGGTTTTGTTGTTTTCAGCTTCTTGCTTCTGTGGCTTTCTCTCTCTTTGTCTGAATTTCATTCTCTTATAAAGGACTCTAGTAAGAAGATTAAGACCCTTCCTGGCCACATCTTCACTGAAATAATCTAATCACAAGGTCCTACTTATAATAGTTTACACCAACATGAATGAATTAGCTTTAAGAGTATAATTTTCTTGGGTTGTATAGTTCCAAACCACCACAACCTTATTTAAAATGAGTTCACATCCATGGGATTAAAGGTTAGAACTTGAACATGTCTTTATGGGGGGCATGATTCAATCTGCCACAATTTATATATAAACATATAACTTTTATTTAGCTCCTGCATGTAAGGCTGCAGATTTTCATTATGTAATTAGATCTCAGCTTCTATTGGAGATAGTTTTCTTTCTTAAATATAACTAATATAACTAAACAATAACATTTGTCACTTTTTGTGTTTCATCTTGCCTCACCTGATAGATCCAATGAAAAGAGTACTATATGAAGGAAATAAAATCAGTCTAGTGAAAAAAGTCCATTTCCTAATTACCCCCTATTTAAGTAGATGTTTTAGCTTTAGATCCACATACCTAGGACATTAGAAAGGATTTTGCTAATCCAATCACTTTTTGTAGTGGCTTACAATTTGACTGTCATTTCTTATGATCCAGACAAATAACTGTTGCTAACCCTATATAAGACCATACCATGTATTTAGTCTATTAATAAAGCATTTTCTATTCTATTAATGCAAACTTTTTCACTTGAATAGCATTATGCTCCTTTAAAAAATAAATTTATTCACATACATAGAGAAAAGCTCAGATATAGTAAATTTACATCTTGGTAAAGTTTAACAAAGTGCATACCTCCATGAAAATATCATATAAATTCATTAGTAGAAGATCACAGTTCCTCTAGTCTCATTCCTCTTGCCCCTTCCCAGTATGTCATCCTCCCTCCCCAATGGTAAGTTCTATCCTGATTTATGACTCCATTGATAATTTCATTAATTTTGAATTTTATAGCAATGGTATTATACACTAGGTTCTTTTTGAGTCTAGTTTCTTTTGGTCAATGATTTTGTCGTGAGATTAATCCATATTGTTGAGTGTAGCAGTGGTTCGTATTTTTCAATTGATGTATATGCACAATTGTATAGATACACACACAATTAATTATCTATTTTATTGCTGATGGGAAATTTCTTTTACTTTTGGGTACCACAAACAATACTGCTGTGAACATCCATGCTCATGTCTTTTAGAACAAATAGCTACTCACTTCTGGGTATATACCAGACATTGGCCAATGAGTTTTTCAAAGTTGTTGTACCAATTTGCACTTCCATCAGCAATGTTGAATTATGAATTGGTGTTGAAGTTGAGAGTTCAAGTTGTTCCTTATCTTCACCAATATTCAGTGTTTTAAATTTTACCCATTCTGGTGGGAGGGTAATGGAATCTTTCTGTGATTTTAATGAACATTTCTATGATGACTAGTGAAGTTAAATGCCTTTTCATATATGCATAGGCCATTTGGATATCTTCTTTTGTGAAGTATTTCTTCAAATCTTTTACTCATGTTTCTAATGGGATTTCTGACTTTTGTTGTTGACTTTTTAGAAGATTTTTATTTATGCATTGTACACAGAATTTCTTTGTGAGCTAAATGTAATGTAAGTGTAGTTTGTTTCTTGTTTCTTAATGTTCTTGTTTTTCTTTATTTTTAAAGAAGATTTTGATTACATAAATGTTACCTCAAAAATATAGGGGATTCCCGTATACTCCACCCCACCCGCTCCCACTCTTAATCCTCTTTCTGATGAAAAGATGTTCTTACTTTCAATGTAGTTTTTATCAACCTTTCCATTTTTTAAAAAACTTTTTACTTACTATTTTTTTAAATGAAACCTCAAGGTTATGAAGATATTCTTTACATGTATATATAAATATCCAGTTTACATGACTTTATTTATTGAAAAGCCCATTATTATTTCACTGATCTGTCGTGCCCCTTTTGAATAAATCAAGAGTTACATACTTCAAATAATGCCAGGAATATATTTTAAAGAGACAATATCAACCATTAACAACTTAAGCCACATTTTTGAACCTCCAGTGATGGTGCTATTTTAACAATGGATGTTAAAAAGTTAAACATTAATTACATGGTTTTTTTTAACTTTCTTGTATCAAAGTAACAATTTGATGAAAGCTTTGAACTCTATTTACAGTAAAGTGCACATTATTTTTAAAATTTTGTGTACAATTTTAAAGTTCTTGTGGACACCTTATCGTCTATGCATTCTGAAATTTGAATTGAGTTTTAATATCTTATGAATAAATTATGCCATTTGACTTTATGACATTAAAATTAAAATGGACTCTTTAGAGAGAAAAAAATGGCAGGAATGATTTTCTGAGCTTGCTTTTGCATTTGTTAACAAAATATTTAAATTTATGATATGTCTGTGTTTTGGTCAGCCACAGGGGTGCCTTTTGAAATACACCAAAGATTGGTCGGTCTTTATAAAGGGTATTTATTTGGGGTAGAAGCCTACAGTTACCAGGCCACAAAGCATAAAGTTTTTCCCTCACCAAAGTCCACGTATTGGAGCAAGATGGCTGCTGACGTCTGCAAGGGCTCAGGCCTTTGGGTTCCTCTCCTGCCGGGGCTGCTTTTCTCTTCGGGCCTAGCTTCTGTTTCTTCCACAAGTTCAGCTGTAGACCATGAGGTTCTCTCTGCGTTGCGTCTCTCCACAAGGCCAGCTGTAGACTATCCGGCGATTGGCTCACTCCAACATTAGAAATGCTTCTCAAATCTGCTTCTCCAAATCTCCGCAACTCAGATCTGCTACCTAGCCTTTATACTTGAGACCACACCCACCGAGGGGCGGGGCCCAACACCCTCCTGACGTGGCCCAGTTAATGCCCTTATCATAACTTAATCATGCCCAGATGAACAGATTAGTTTACAAGAATAATCCAATTTATATTTTTGGAATTCATAATTAAATAAAACTTTGAAACCATTACAGTCTGTTATACCTAAATTACGTATATTCATTTGTTTCAACAAATAGATATTGACTATTTTATTTGTGTCCTAGGGCTGCCATAACAAAATACCATAAACTGGGAAGTTTGAAGCAACAAAAAATATATTTTCTCACAGTCCTGGAGTCTAAATGTCCAAGATCAAGGTGTTAGCAAGGCCATGCTTCCTTTGATGTCTGTAGGAAGTAATCTGTTCCATGCCTCTCTCCTGACTTCTAGCTGTCAGTTGCAGATAGTTTGTGGCTTTCTCAGAAGTCAAATGGCATTTTCCTTCTGTTTGTGTCCAAATTTCCTTTTCTTATAAGGACACCAGTCACATTAGATTAAGGACCCACTTTATTGTAGTATGACCTCAGTTTAACCTGCTTTATTCCATCTGTAATACCCTTATTTTCAAATAAGTTCACATTCTGAGGTATTGAGAATTAAGCTTCAACGTATCTTTTGGAGGAATACAATTCAATCCATAACAAATATGTACTATGCAATTAGAACAAAGGATAGAAAATTGAGTTTGATGTCTAGTAAGAGAAACCAAACTTCCATCAAACTGTAATTTACCTTTTGTAACAAGATGAAATGAGGAAAAAGTGGAAGTTGCTCTAAGTGTATGTTATTTGCATGCTTATTAAAGGTGGCAAATTGGTGGGCAAGAGTCAGGGAAGGCTTGCTGAAGGAAAGGACACTTTAGTTGAAGTCTGGCTCATGAATATAAATGACTAGTCAAAGGGGTGAATGGAGAACATTTCAGGCAGAAGAAGCATCAGGTGCGATGTCTACTAGGTAGCTAAGAGTATGGTTGTTTTGAGATGTACAAAGCCAGCCTGAGATGCTAAAGCATTCAAAAGCAAGGGAAGTATGGTCCAAGGAAAAGCTGGAGAGGAAGCCAGCAAGCCTATCTTCAGGATTGTGGGCTTTCTCTCAGAGTGATGGGAAACCAGAGTGGATTGGGGAGAACAGCATGAATGGGTGATGATGGCACATGGATTTGAGTGGTATTAGAAAAAAGATTTAGAAGTGGAGACATGTGAAAGGCATTGAAGAGTGTAGAAATTATGGAATTTGGTGATAAATTTGATATGTGGGCAGAGAGGAGGAAGGTGGTCATAGGAACTAGTCCTGGGTTTTTTGGTGTACACAGTTGGATAAATGGATTAAAATTAATTGAGATGAGAAAAAATGTAAGATAGGACAAGTAAACAATATCTATTTTTCCCTTTTGGATGGATGGGGGTAGAGTAAAGAGATCATGGACTTAGTTTGGGATTTGTTGGGTTTGAGATATCCACATGGTAAGTTCAGTAGAAAACATATGAATAATTCTGGAGCTCAGGGAAATGGTCTCACTAGAAGGTATACAGTTAGTAGTTAGTGGAATTTATACGGCAATTAAGGCTAGATGTGGAAGAGAGATTGTCAAGAGAGGGCCTATAGGGCATGTGTTGAGACCGTGAGTTTAGTCTTTAAGGGTTCAAACTGGTTCTTTTTGATTCAGCTGATTAAATATACTTCATGTGAGAGCAAATATTTAATGATCCTCCAGATCATTGATAATTTAGCAAGATTGTTTAGGAGGGCAAGAAGCCTGAGCAACATTTCCATTAAGAAGTCAAGAAAAGTCAACTTTGGCAGTACAATTTATCAAACCAATTATCAACCTGAAATATCGTCTTCCTTCCAGGAAACCAGAATTTGACATCCTCAAAGGATTATAGTATCCATGGATATGTTTTAGGATGTTGTGTACATGTGTATGTGTGTGAGTTAAACTGGGTGTTAAACATTCAAACATATATCTATATTGCTTTGTCTTTAGTTTTTCTCCATAAAAATATCACAATTTCACAAATAATGTTAATGTAATAATAAAGAAGTACTTATAAGGTTAGACTTGCTCACTCTCTACAGAACTAAGGAAATGAGCCCTTAGACAATGGACCACAGAATAAGATATATTACTCTTTGGGCTACTGTGGAAGAAGAGGCTCAGAATAATGGTGTCTGGGTATCTGAGGGATGAGGTTTCAACCATGAAATACACATGAAACTGCTTCTCAATTTTTCATAAGGTTAACCCTGCAATTTTTAGTGCCTGGCACAAACTCTTTCATGCATGCGGTAAACATTTATTGCAGAGTTCTTTTTACCTCAGCACTGCTGGCATAATTAGATAATTTTTAATTGTGAGGGGATGTCCTGTGCATTGTAAGATGTCTAGCAGCATCCCTGACTGCTACTCACCAGTGCTAGTGGCACACCTCTTTCACTTATCTCAAACAAAAGTGTCTCTTGGCAAATGTTTCTTGGTGTTGCCAAATGTCCTCTCAGTGGGAGGGCAAAATTGCCTTGAGTTGAGAACTGTTGATTTATAGAATGGATAAACTTTTCCTTTCTGACAGTTATTGACTAATTATGAGTCCTTTTTGTCCCACCTTATTTAGGAGGACTTGATCCCTGTCCAGCATGAGAGGGAGAGTCTCTTGGTCACCTCGTATTTAGAAGCAGAAGTTCCAGGTCAAGTCGGGTGCTGATGGGCATATTTAGTGAGGAGCACTGAGGCTGTGGATTGTCTATTAGCTGGCCAGAGTTCATCCGGGGCACACATGCATGCCTATTTTATGTCTTCTAGGCTTTGTGAAAGAAGGTTTTCACAAGATAACAGTAGAACCCTTGTGAGATATCTTAGCAGAAAGGTCAGAGATCAATTCTAGGGGTTAAAAGTTACCATTTAATTGACTTCTTTCTCTTTAGATCAAATTACTTACAAAGAAAGTCTGGAAAATAGGCGAGTGAACTGCCATTTCATGAGCATAAAGTTTCCTTTGAAATCATAAAATTTAATGACCAAATAAGTAGTTATGAACCTTCAGTTCAAATATGCTAATGTATGTGACTGGTAATACTATCTGACGTATTTCTATTCTGGCTTGTCCTGTGTACCAAATGTATTAGCAGACATCTGCTGTACAACATTGTGTTATATAGTATTAAATTGAGGTCTGGAATTCTTCAATGCACCTTTGCTTGACACATATATTCAACACTGTAAGGCTTATAGAAGGAAACCATGTATATGCCTGTAAATTAAGGGTGATTTCTTGTAATAGCTTTCTCTAGAGGAAGAGAACAATGTGCTCCTCACCAGAATTTTCTCCAGATGCCTTCGACCATAGCTAATATCAAGCTTCTTTGCGTAGTCTTAGAAAACACAGCTCAACTGCCTCCTGGTATGACATGCCGTAGGATAGCAGCCAAGTGGAAATGTGTATTGTTATGACAATACAGGGATGTAAAATCATGCTGGCTGCCAGCAGGATTGGAAACCTAGTGACCTAAATGAACTCAACCAGAAATCCATTAAATGGTTTAATTTCGGTCCATCCAACTATTGATCATACTTATAATGCTGGAGCAGCAGCAGTAGCGATATCAAAAGCAGCAGTGAAAGCCTGAGTGGAATTATTAAGAGCAACTAACTACTGCATAAAGTGAATAGATGCCTGATATGAAGGGACTGGAGAACTAGAACAATAATTTTCTGACAAGGCTGATTTTTCCCTGTGCAATAAAAAAAATGATTTACACAGATTGTTCATGTCAAAATAGCAGCATATAACAGGTGTTTCAACATCAGAATGCACTGTAAGGTTCAACATTTTTTTGCCTTTCAAGAAAAACTGAAAACAAATGAACAATAGGGTTCATGTGCAGTAGACGATGAGATCTTTGGTGCTTGAGAGGCTGGGTAGGAAATACATAATGCATGAAATAGGAATGACAATATGTAGCTATTGAAAGGCAAGGCTTGCATTCACATTAAGAATATTAAATTTAGTAGAACTGTTTCTGGTGAACTCGGCTGTGTCGTATTATTTGTATAGCAACTAAAAAACATGCCTCTGTTATTTTTTCCAGTGTTGTGCTCTAAAAAAGCTGAAACTTATTGTAGCAGTTTGATATTGTTTATGAACACCAAAAAATAGATATTGGCTTATGTTTGTGAACTGGTCTGTCTCTCTGGGCATATTGGATTGGATTGGATTCAGAGGTTTCACTTTTACTTGATTAATGATTAAAACTTTGATTGGGCCACATCAGTAGGATGTTGAGTCCTCGCCCACTGGGTGGGGACTCACAGAGAAACCACACCACAGAGAATGGAGTTTGGAGTTTTAATGCTGGAGCCCAGGAAGTAAGCACACAGAGGAGCAGAGAGAAGGCTCGATTAGACATGACAGAGGCCCCGGGAAGAGAGATGAGCTGTTTGCCTGAGTCTACAGCTGGCCTTGTGGAGAAAGCAGAGCAGCTGAGCCCAGAAAGAAACAAGCCCTGGAAAGAGAGGAACCCAGGAAGCCTGAACCCTTGGCAGATGTCGGCAGCCATCTTGCTCCAACACGTGGCAATGGACTTTGGTGAGGGAAGAAATTTATGCTTTATGGCCCTGGTAACTGTGGACTTCT
>PVKH010047776.1:0-10265 GCA_004027955.1 Chaetophractus vellerosus | reverse complement strand
CGCAACAAAAAAAAGAGACAGAGAGGAAAGACAATGAGAGACACAACAAACCAGGGAGCTGGGGTGGCTCAAGCAATTGGGTGCCTCTCTCCCACATCCAAGGTCCCAGGATCACTTCCCAGTGCCTCCTAAAGAGAAGATGAGAAGAGAAGACAAGCAGACACAGAAGAATGCTCAGTGAATGGACAAAGAGAGCAGACAGCGAACATGGGGGGGAGGGGATAAATTAAAAAATTAAAAATCTTAAAAAAAAAAGAAAAAAGTGGATCAAAGACCCAAATATAAGATCTAGAAATATCAAACTCCTAGAAGAAAACCTAGGGAAGCATCTTCAGTACCCTGTATTAGGCAATGGTTTCTTAGACTTTACACCCAAAGCACAAGCAACTAAAGAAAAAAAAACCAGATAAATCAGACCTCGTCAAAATTAAGAACTTTTGTGCCTAAAGGTCTTTATCCTGGAAGTAAAACAACAACATATATATTGGGAGAAAATATTTGGAAACCACATATTTGATAAAGATTTAATATACAGAATATATAAAGAAATCCTTGAACTTAACATAAAGACAAACCCAATTACAAAATGAGCAAAAGACTTGTACAGATATATGTCCAAAGAAGATATACAAATGGCCAAAAGCACATGAAAAGATGTTCAACATTATTAGTCATCAGGGAATTGAAAATCAAAACCACAATAAGGGAGCCGGGTGTAGCCCAATGGGTAGGGCTCCGGTCTACCACATGGGAGGCCCTGGGTTCGGTTCCCAGGGCCTCTTCGAGCAGCAGTCCACCTTGAGAAAGCAAGCCTCCACGGGCAGGGCAAAGCCGCCGCGGGCAGGGCAATCTCCAGCGACCAGGGCAAGCCACCGCCACGCGGTGAGCTGACTCGGCAGCGGGTCGCCACAGTGGAGGGAGACAAGCAGACACAGAATAATGCAAAAATGAACACAGCAAGAACAGGCAGAAAGGGGGGGATACATAATAAAAAATAGTAATTTAAAAAAAACACAATAAGATACCATTTCACACCCATTAGAATGGTTGTTAGTTTTTTTAAAATAGAAAATAACAAGTGTTGGAGAGGATGCAGAGAAAGAGGACACACATTCACTGCTGATGGCAATGTAAAATGTGGCACAGCCACTGTGGAAGACAGTTTAGCAGCTCCTCAGAAAGCTAAGGATAGAACTACCTTATGACCATGCAATCCCACTACTAGGTACATATCCAAAAGAATTGAAAGCATTGAAAGCAGGGACTCAGATATTTGCACACCTATGTTCACAGCAGCATTATTCAATATTTTCAAAAGATGGAAGCAACCCAAGTGTCCATCAATCAATGACAGGTTAAATGGGGTATATACAAACAATGTAATATTATTCAGCCATAAAAAGGAATGAAGTCTTGATATGTGCGTCAACATGGATGAATCTTGAAGGCATAATGTTGAGTGAAATAAGCCAGACGCAAAAAGGACAAATATATGATCTCACTGATTAGAAACAGTTAGAATAAGCAAACTCATGCAGAATCTAGAATATAGGTTACCTGGGGACAGGGTAGGAATAGGAAATGGGCTTAAGGTATAAAAGGTACAAGGTTCCTATTTGGAATGATGGAAATGTTTTGGTAATGGATGGTGCTGATGGTAGCACAACATTGCGAATGCAATTAACAGCACTGAAATATATATCTGAATATGATTAAAAGGGGAAATGTGAGATTGTATATATGGTAACAGAATAAAAATTTTTTTTAAAAAATCCATGGAACTACACTACACAGTGAACCCTAAGTTAAACCATGGACTTTAATAGCACAATTATAAAAATGTGCTATCATCAGTTGTAACAAATGTCCTACTCCAATGCAAGGTATTGGTGGGGGGGTGATCTATGGGGATCCTGTATTTTATGCATGATTGTTCTGTAAAACCACAACAAGATAAACTTTTTAAAAAATGGCTTGGCCATCAGTACCAATATCAATTACTGTACTGTATCATGATAGTGACATCTTCCATTTGCTAGGGTATTCACAGTGACATTTGCCCCTCCACTAAATGGCCCCAGATTGCTTGACTTTTTGAGTTATGGATCTGCTCTTCAATCATGTCCAAGATAAAAATTAACCCTGCTTGTTTCTGACAATATTTACTGAATGAATAAATGAATGAACAAAATATTTTGTGAATATTACCCTTAAGCAAATTCAGTTACCACAGATAAAAATATCCCCACAAAGATCAGCTGTTTTCTGGCCAGTGTAGACTTAAAGACATGTTCGTTTTGTTTCTAAAACAAGTCTTGCCTGGGGACTGAGCAATTTACTTTCAGAACATCAAGGAAGAATATGTGCCCAGTGTGAGCTGCAAAGAATCACAGATCACAAAACCTTAAGAGTGAAAGTATCATGGAGATGAGCTTAATGTTTTGCGCTTTCTTGTTGCCTCCAACTGCCAAAAATGCTGGTACACTTCAGAGGGAAGAATACTCATAGGAAATAGTTTCTTGCCCCTGAAACAAGGTCATTTCAACATGGCAGCTGTTTAAAGCCCCAGGTGAGCGGAAAGTTTTTGAGACAGGAAGCAATAGTGGCACACCTATCTGACAGGGGAGAGCTAGAAGCAGGGAGGAAACAACAGGCAGAATGAGACACCGCCTGGATGTTAGTACCAAACTATGAAAACAATGAAATAATTTCTTTAATGTCTGCTATAAAGTCATTTACCTTTACAACCTAATTACTAAAAAAGAAAAAAGAAGGGCAAAGAAACAAGTAGCATCTTCCTAGGTCACCAGCTGCTCTCCTCTTTTCCACTTTAACACTTCTTTCAATTTTAACAGTTTTTAGAGAGACTGGTAAGAGTATAATTGTCCTTAAATGGGAAAGGGAGCAGGTCATGGATGACTCTCTTCTCTATACTGTACTTTTCCATATTTTCAATTCTTCTACAGTGAGTTTTCCCTCTTGTTATAATGAGAAAACAATCTTTATGTTTAAATCATTATAAAGCTAAAAAGTTTATGTTCTGCCAATAAGAAAATCAAGTACACTAAAATAAAACCATTATCCAAACAAATGAATAACAAAAAAGTCAACAATACCAAATCATCCACCCTATCTTTACTTTACATATTACCTTAACCCTCCCACTCTTCCAACTACCAGTATACTTTCTAACAATTCATAATTCATTTGGGGGGGGGGGAGTTTTGGTAATAGGAATAGCTTGTGTAGTACTTCACAGTTTCTATGCATTATTATGCATTAAATTTTGTGAGCTGGCCTAGATGGATATTTTTATATCTGTTTTACAGATGAACAAAATAGGTGCCTGAAGTGAAGCGATTTGCCATAAGGGGAATCCAGATCTTGTTCCTTACCCGGTGTTCTCAACCTAGTGACTACTGACATTTTGAGCCAGAAAATTCTTTGTTGTTGAGGAGCTGTGCACTAAAGGATGTTTAGCACCATCCTGGCATCCCTGATGCCAGTCCTTGGGGGCAAAACCACCCCCAGTTGAGAACCGATGGTCCAAAAGAATCTACAAGGTTCCTTCTGGCACCTCTATTCTATGACAAGGTTCCATATACCATTGAGCCACAATAAATCACAGAACATCAGCTGCTGCTCTCTCAGCATGATTTAATTAACCAATTCCCCCTCCGCTTAATTGTTTTAAAAGTGGAAATTTCCCTGTACACATACTCATATCTTAGACAATAAATCTTCTAAAAGCATGTTATTATCTCATTAGAACAAAATAAGGAAATACAGAATGATACATGTGTTTAGGGGGAAGAAGCACTTAGAAGAATCTGAGAGAAAATACAGATCTTCATCTTTGTCAATAAGTCTTATTAGCGCAGATATACCCATAAAATGGTATACAATGGGCATAAACCTATGTCTATTCACAATACTTGCTTCAGGTGGGTTTCTGACTACATAAGTGTGTTATTTAAAGCATCTAGAAGAAATAGACTGATACTCTGGAATATTATTAGAATTTGTAGCAGGTGATCTGCAGTTGAAATCACTAGTGTTTATGAATCCAGAATCTTAACTGGCAGACACTGCAATCCTACTTGAACTCCACTCAAAGTTTCTTTGTGTCATTTAATTCAAGTCTCTCTGCAAAAGCAACACCACCTTCAAAATTACTTATTTTCACCAGCTTTTTAGTAAATGGCCGAATTGAAAGATTTTGCAATGTAATCACCCTTAACAATACAGACAGGTCTCCCAATTCATTTCCTAATTTAAATCTGTAAAGTGGGAACACCAAATGATCAGAAAAATAATTACAAGTATAGCACTGACATTAAGATTGCCTAAATTACAGCAAATTGAACTGTAGCTCTATTTTGAGAGATGCTTGAATTATTTTATTTATGTATAATTTATGCAGTCTCTCCATCATAATTTCCCTTGGTAGTGTATCAGTGTACTGTGGTTAGTGGGGGAAACTGTTTCTGTTCAACGTGACCTGTGACACTACAATGCCAGCATTAAAAATATAGTTTGTAGTTATTCAAAAAAACTAAGATAAGATGCAATAAAAGTGCTTAGTTAATATAATATATAGAATAAAGAAGAGGTTGTGATTACTCCTATAATAAAGACCACAACACTCAAGTCTTAAAATGTGATCGGGATCTATACATGGGAGACATTTTCTCCATATTACAAAGCATATTCTACCAGAAGTGTCTGGTACTCTCATGATCTCCATTAACCTTTACCACAATGTACAAAAGAACACATTGATCCTTCAATGAAAATGACTCCCTGTCTTGGAAAACATCAGAGTTACCAAAAGCAAAAGCCAGGAAACAACGGCAAGATGAGGCTTTGGGAAGAAAGGAAAAGATTTGATCAATATAAAATGCTCATCCTAAAAAATGTTTTCACTGAGTAACTCAAATCCTTTCTTTAAAAAAACAGCCAATAACCATGAACACAACTGACTCTGCATTATACTCATAATTTAACTACCCAAGGTTTTTATTGCTTTCCTCCCCGAAAATAGTAATGACAATTTTATACCACTGTAAACTTCTGCCACTGAAAGGAAAAACCTAGGACTCTAAAAAACACGTTAACAGCATGCATAACGATATATCCAACCCGGGGAAGAAGACGGCTTACAGCCACTTATTAAAAGAAGTGGCACAGAGGACCGGGTTCTCTTCCCCAGTGACACGTAGGAAATCAAAGAGAATATAACCTCAAAAAATGGGTACACTGTATTTCCTGCATGATTTTTCTTCAACCTACAACCTCTTTAATAAAAAATAATAACAAAAAAGTACACACAAACACCTGACAATAATTAAACCTTTTATCTAGTTTCCCTGGAGAAGTTCATTGGTAAACACACATCCAAGGAGTCCAAGCCCCGAAACCTTGGGGAGTGACTTTGGAGCAGTGTTTACCAGTCCTGCTTAAGCGACATCTCTGATGTGCCACATCTGATGCGCCAAGTCGGCGACTACGCACGGATGGGGTTCGAGGAGTTCAAGACGGAAAACCAGAGACCAGCCCCGGTTTCGGTTTATTAATCGCTTACAGTGGGATTCACAATTCCCCGCGTGGCTCTGCTTCACTCTTGCCCCTTCCCTGGTCCTCTCGCCCACGGTGTTCTTCCGCCCTTCCCACTGACTGCTTGGGGCCAGGGTCCTAACAGAAACTGAAAGGGGAGGGATCATTTCCACGGACATCCCCCCACAAACACGGCCCCAAATCCCCGAAACTTTCCCTCGCGGAGATGACCAGGGAGAAAAAAAGCTAAGACCCTCCGCATCCGTCCCCATTCTGCCATGGTACAGACAGTCGAGTTCGTGCAACAAGCCACGGGACGCCAAACCTCAAGCCTGCGCCCGTCTCTCGGGGTGGGATAAACAGGATGTCAAACAGCGCGCTCTGGGTTTGTTTATGAAAACTTGGTGTGCGCTCTGGGGGAGGGGGGCGGCGAGGCTTATTAACCTTTCCCCTCTGGGCCTGAAGCTCCCGCCCCGCGACCTCTCCGCCGCCGACCTGCTCCGCTCGGCTGGAAATCCCCCGCCTTCGCCGCCCCCAACCGCACGCCCCCACCCCGCCCCGGCCCGCTCGGGTCCCGTGCGGCACAGGCGGAGCAGCCCCGGGCGAGCGGCGCGCGAAAACCGAGAG
Organism: Chaetophractus vellerosus; assembly: GCA_004027955.1. Lineage (NCBI taxonomy): Eukaryota > Metazoa > Chordata > Mammalia > Cingulata > Chlamyphoridae > Chaetophractus > Chaetophractus vellerosus. The sequence continues at coordinate 4,082 of PVKH010047776.1, read as the reverse complement.
CGGCGGCCGCGCCTCCCACCAGCGCCGGGCTCCGCGCCCCTCGCCTTGTCGCCCGCGGCGCCGCAGGCTTCTCCGCCTCTCCTCGGTGACACTCACCACTTCCGTGTGCGCCTGGGCCGGGCTGCTCCGGGTCACTGCGCGGGTCGCGGTCAGGCTGCCGGCTCGCTAAGGAGCCAGCCCCGCGGGGCCCCGTCGTGCGCGCGCCCCGGGCTGAGGAGGGGGCGCGGGGAGAGCCACCGAGGTTCGGAGGCAGGCCCGCGCTGTCAGCGGCTCCGACTACTCGGCGGCCGCCGCGGCCTGCGCTCTGCGACGCACCCGCCTCCCGCCCCGCCCCGCCGCCGGTCCCGCCTTCCGTGTCGTCACGAGCGGCTGCCCAGGAAAAGGGGGAGGGGTCGCGGTGGAGGCGACGGTACCGCCTCCGCACAGGTCCCGACGCCTCCAGCCTCCTCGCCCCGCCCCCATCCGGCCTCGCTCACAGCCCGGTTCCTAGCTCTTTTTACGCAGGCTTTTGGAAACACCAATCTAGGAATGCGAGGTCAGCCAGCGCAGAAAGTAATATTGCTAGGCTTTGGACTTAGATTGACCCCTCCCAAATTTGGAGTCCCCTTCACCACATTTGTGTGCATTTTGATGCATTTATCACGGTCCTCCGTGTATGCCTTTGTCCCTTGCCCCAACCGAGTAAGAGGCAACTTCATGGAGCGCTTAACTAATAAGAATTTAACAGGAAATAAATCCGCCAGCTTTGACAAGTTAATTCCGATCTAGCCCATTTCGTATTTGATAACCGCTTCAAAAACAAAAATCCTTAAACTTCTATTTATAATAGTAATAACTAACATTTGTTATCTAGTGTGTGTCAATTGCTTTCCATTGCTTCCTAATAATCCTTCAAAGTAGGTATTATCTCATTTTTTTCCATGAGGAAACAAATCAAGGTTTAAGTAGTCTGTGTTCACACCCTATAGGCAATCTATGGCCAAATACTGACAATTTTACTTCCTAATAATCTCCCCAGTCCTTTCAAGCTGTCACCATCTCTCTCGAGGATCCACGATCGCCCCCTAAATTGTCACTTTGCATTCACTCCATCCCCCAGGTAATTAAAAATTCACATCTGTTCTACTCACTCTCCTGCTTAAAACCCTCCAGTGCCTTTACTCTGAAAATCCTTGGACAAAAATCTTAGGCTATGTCTGGTCAGACTTCTGCAAGTTCAGGTCACTGTGCATTGAGACTGCCCCACCTGCCCTGACTCCACCAATCCTGCTGGACAGTCTCTGAGCACTTACCTCAAACTCAGCAAAAGTGCCGAGCGTGGTGGGTGGTGGATGTCAACAGCATTAGGGCCTAGACTCCTGGCTCCCACCATTGACCACCATGTTACCCTGAACAATTCGCAGTTTACTCATAAAAGTTGAGAGGCAGACTAATTGTTTTCCAAGAAGGAGAAGGAAGGTAGAGGTAGAAGAGCTAACAGACAGAGGAAAACCAAGCAGGGAGGGATTTCTGTGCATGCTTTGTCTTGCCTGCCACATTATGAGCAGCTCAGGACTGTTTGCATCATTTTCCTCACCTGTTAAATAGGGATAATAACTTCCTTTTAGGGGTTATGCTGAAGGTGAACTATATAATGCCTTGCCTGGTACATGGCATAAACTCGGTGAATGTAGTGATTATTACTGAGCTGGGCTTTAAAGAACACGTGGGAGTGACATAAATGGAGACACAAAAGAACCACGTTGCAGAAGCCATAAAGGATAGAGAGAAAGGAAAGTCGAGAAGGCAGCAATGAGCCCAATCTACCTGCTCTGCAGGGCTCAGTGAAATGAGGAGAGAGGGCCTTGGGTGAGTTTAGGTCCTTTCCCTGGTACCACACATTGCACCAGGTGCTGAGGATTCAGAGAAAAAAAGACCCAGTTCCTGACCTCTCTGGACAAGTGACACATGCTCTTGGAAAGATGATCATAGAGGAAGATCATCCAACCCAGCCTGAAAAAGTCAGGAAAAGCTTTAATTAGCAGACAAGTCACAGAAGCCAGAAAGAACTTGGCATGTTTGGGCAGTAATAAGTATATGCTGTGTGGCCAGGGAATGAGACAATAAGCCTTACGCAAAAACTTTTGCCTAAAAGAAACAGGATGCTTTTGAGAGATTTAGCAGATTTTTATTTGAGAAGAATCATTCTAGGGCAGGGTTTCTCAACCTCTGCACTACTGGCATTCTATATGGGAAAATTCTTGGTTCCAAGGGGCTGTCCTGTGCATTGTAGGACAGTTAGCAGTATCCTACAAAGCCCTGTACCCATTAGATGCCAGTAACACTCCCCCTCCCCTCCCCAGGTGTGAGGTAGAGTACCCTTGGTGACTGATTCAATGTGGCTGCTGAGGCAGAGGGAAGAATCTCACATGACTCCCAACTTTTTCTGAATTGATTGACAAATTGAACAAAGATGTTACTAACTAAATTTATGAGGAATTCAATTTTATGTTTGAGAATGGATATGTTCATTGAAGTCACTCTATAGAAGACATATATGATAGAGGAACGACATAGTGTAAAAGGGAGGGATGCAAATATTTTCCTCTAACATGTAATACATGACATGAAATCTATAAACCCATGACAACTGTTCATCTAAATTGAATTAAAGCAATATAATGAAGTGGAAGCCTCTTATTAGGAAATTCTCTAAAAAAATTCCCAATAGCCATCCAACCAGCGTCATACAAAATTAGAAAGTAGTCTTAAAATAACTAAGTTTCACATATAACTTCATCAAATGAGCATTTGCCTATCAGTCTATTTCTCTGCAAAAGCTACAGCTTAGATTACAATGGGAAAGCATGCTAGATTCAATGAGGTTTACCTTTTTTTCCCTAACAAAAACTAAAATATAATCCCAATATATAAATTATTAAATTCAGTTACAAAGACTTGCAAACTAGAAAAGGAGGCAAAATCACCCATAATCTTGCAACCCTAATATAAATACTAGCAGCATATTATATGCTTTCTTCCAGGTATTCTTTCTCTAGGTATATTTCAATATAAGTGTAATCATTGGTGTACATGTAATTTTGTAACTTGCTGTTTAGCGTTTTTCCAAGTTACTACACAAGTCTTCATAACTACTCTTTTTTTTTTTGCTTTTCTTTATTAAGGTGAAATTGACCTAATATGTAATCAACCATTTTAAAGACAACAATTAAGTGACATTTAGAACATCCACAATGTTGTACAGTCACAACCCATAACTATCATTTTAATGGCTATGCTATATTCCATGGAGTACTATATATTCCAATTACTTCCAGGTGGTTTCTTTCTGATATTGTCGCTTTTATAATTAATGGTTATGTGTCTTCATGTAAATAACTTTTAAATAATTAAATATTAAATTATATTTTAAAATCACCATAGCAGAGAGCCCCAGAAATGAAATTGAGTCAATAGATTGAATATTAGATTCTTGATTCATAGATTCATATTGGCAAGTTGCTTTCCAAAAAGTTATCTCAAATTTACAATGCTCTGAGTAGCATACACAATGTCAGTTTCAGTAGCAGTGGACATTATAATCTTTAAATGGTTTGTACCTTTAATGTATTAAAAATGTGCCTTGTTTTAATTTTGAATTTCCATGATTGTTAAAGAGGTTAATACTTGTCCATATACTCTCTCATTAGTTTCTATTTCATCTATCACTTCAGGTGTGCCTTTTGCAGCCATTCCAGCACTCTGAGGTCAGCTGCTCTGGATGGTGTTGTATGTGATCAGTATAATTATAGCTAATGGATCCCATAGTCATGGGCTCACTCCTGCAACTCTCTCTCTGTGAAATGGGTCTCCTTTTAAGATGCTCTCTTGTCTGTGGTTCAGGCATTCTGTAAGACCCCAGAGAATAGCATTGTCTGAGGTTCTGTGGGCAGAAAAGGCAAACACATACCCAGGATTTCTGTCATTAGGATCCTTTCAGAACAGAAGGGGCCTGTGACAGGTTTGATATTATTTATGAATTCCAAAGGAGAGCTGTTGATTATGTTTGTAAACTGGTCTGTTCCCCTGGGTGTGATACCCTT
>PVKH010047775.1:0-10258 GCA_004027955.1 Chaetophractus vellerosus | reverse complement strand
GGCCGGCGCTTGCTTCAGTTCGCGGGTGGCTGGCTGCGCTCCATCCGCGGGCGACCTGCCCTGCCCGTGGCGGCTCTTGCCCTGTCCGTGGCAGCTTCTTGCCCTGCCCACGGCGGCTCCGGCCCGCCCATGGCGGCTTGCCATTCTCAAGGCGGTCTGCCCGCCAGGAGAGGTCCCCGGGAATCGAACCCAGGGCCTCCCATGTGGTATGCCGGCACCCTATCCACTGGGCTATCGAGCTGGCCCCTCATTAAATAGTTTTATGCACGAGTTGACAGAAGATATTTGCTCTTCAAATGATCATTTTGGTTACACTGTGGATAATAGATTGGAGAATGGCAATAGTGGATACAGGCAGAGCAGTTAGGAACTATAGCAATAGGTCACACAAGAGAATGTAATGATTAAAAATAAGTGATGGCCATGGAAATGGAGAAGAGTGGACCAATTCAAGACCTATTGATAGATATACTGGAGGTAGAATAGTGATTGTGATTGATTCAGTGTGAAAGAGGGCTAGGGAGAAATCAAGGATGAATTTCAGGTTTCTAGATTGAGCTACCAGGGTGAGGTAGCTCACTTACTAAAAGAGGAAAAGCAGGTGGGCGGCTAAGATAATGAATTCCTTATTGGATATGTTGAGCTGCTGAAGATGTCCATGATGCAACCAGGTAGTATGTCAAGTAAGCACTGGGTGTAGCTCAGTGATTGAGCACTTATTTCACATATGAGATCCCAGGTTCAATCCCCAGTACTTCCTAAAAATAAAAAAAAAAATAATAAGCAGTGGGCTAAGTGGCCTGGGGTGGAGATAAAGACTTGAATGTGTTTGGAACCAAGATGGTAGAAGGATATATGAGATTTTTAGGGAGTGAGTGAGGAATGAGAAAGAGAAATGTCCTAGGCCAGAATCCTAGGGACTCTAACACTTGGCCTTTCCATGGAGAAGGAGATGCCAGCAAAGAAGACTGCAAAAGAGCAGCCAGAAAAAAAGAAGTAAAGTCAAAGAGTTGTTTCTAGAAGGAGAGAGTAGTCAACACTAACAAATAGAGTTGAGAGGTCAAGGAAGAAAATGAAGTCTTTTGGCCTTTGCCACCTGAAAGTCACCACTAACACTGGTGATGAAGTTTCTACAGATAGAGGTGGAGAAGTAGGTTCAGAAACAAAACTGGATTGGAAAAGAAGTGGATAATTAAGAAATCTAAACAAAGAAGTTAGAAAGCCAGATCAAGAAATTTAGCCTTGAAGACTGACCTATAACGCAGGAGCTGAGGGACTTGTGGGATCAAGGTGGGGGTAGAGGAGTTGTTTTTCTTTAAAGTTAGGAATGACCATCTTTCCTTCAGTCCTATATCCAATTCATCAGCAAGCCTTTCTAGGTCTTTCTCCTAATTATATCCCAAATCCGTGCACCAGTCCCCTTCTACCCAGATACTGACCTAATTCAAGACACTGTCTTTTATCTCTGGAATTAATTCACTAGCTTCCTAACTTGTTTCTCTGCTTCCATTTTTGTTTTGTTTCTTTCTTTCCTCCACACAATCAACTCAAGGCACCTGGAATAAAATTCAAACTCTTGATCAGGCCCCTGTCCACCTATCCCATCTCAACTCATTCCATTTACTCCCCTCAGTCCCCCTATGCTTCAGCTCCACACCTTTCTAGTCGTTGTTCCTGCCTCACTCACTGTTCCCAGTGCTTTGCCAGCTTTTCTCCTAAATCTCTGAATAGTTGACTCCTTTTCATTATCCATGACTCTGCTCAAATGTCAACCTCATCCATAAAGTCTTCTCTGACCTTCTTAGCCTTTTCTCTAACCCCATTCCCTGTTTTTCCTTCATAGTTCTTGTCATTATTTGGAATAATCTTGTTCATTTATTTATTTGCTAGTTACTTATAGCCCCTCATTAAAAGTAGTTCCACTTGGGAGAAACTGGGTGAAGCATATGAGATTTTTGTATATTGTATTATCATATGTATGTATTATCATGGATGTGTGCAAGTATATAGTATGTGTATATTTTGTATTATGTATTATTTCTTATAATTACATGTGAATCTATAATTCTCTCAGGGTAAGAAGTTTTGTTTTGTTTTTTAAAGGAGATTCTGTAACACTTGGGATTTGTTTGCTTGTTCAGAACTGTGTCCCCATTTCCAGGACAGAGTCCAGCAAGCAGCAGCACTAAATAGGTCTTTGTTAAATAAGTGAATTAATGAATGATATACTTGGTCATGTTTAAAAAAGGATGGGAGACAAAAAGAATATAATCATTAGCACGAGATTCTGAGGATCACAGAATTTAGCACTAGAATCCCAGTTCTAGAGCTACAAGGAGAATCCAGGTCTCCAGCATTCTTTCCACTACTCCATTTTACCTCTCCCTTAACGGTGTATTGATTTCATGAGCTGAGTAGTGATTAGCACCGTCACAGGAGACGCTCAATCTGTCCTAAGTCATTTTTGTAGCTTCTCAGGATTACACAGTGCAGGACTGATAGATTGGTGCTCTCTGGCTCCCATGAAGATTGACCAGGCCCGCACTTTCCTTAACGTGTGACGGTGGGGTAGCAGGATGGTGTGATAGCCTGGAAGGTTTCACTACCGGCCCTCCTCTCTGCAGCTGAGTTTCAGGTTTCAATCCTCCCAGGACTGCGAGACGACTTTGCAGCGTGCGCAGTGCGCGGCTGCCGCCTCCGCCACAGCTCCTTAACCCCAGCAGCTCGCGGTAGATCATTTCAAACCTGCGGCCACGCGCTGGGTTTGCCCTAGACGGAGGTTGGGCGCAGCTGCAGAGGGTGGTTCTCGGCTGCGCTGGCCGGGGGTGCTGGGAGGCGGCGAACACCGCCGGGCCGAGACTTCCTTCCTCCAAGCAGAACAATAAAACCACCCGGCTGCAGGCACTGAGCTCTTGGCAGCCGTCTGGGCTAGAGGCGCAGCGATGGGCTCGGTGCTGAGCAGCGACAGCAGCAAATCCGCGCCTGCCTCGGCCACCCCGCGGGCCCTGGAGCGCAGACGGGACCCCGAGCTGCCCGTTACGTCCTTCGACTGCTCCGTGTGCCTCGAGGTGTTGCACCAGCCTGTCCGGACCCGCTGTGGCCACGTGTAAGTGCCAGGGGAGCTCGGTTTGCACACCCACCCCCCAGGGAGGGCGATGTTGGGGGAGCCGAGGGCGTGGGGGGTTAACAGAAGCCAGTGCATTGGGGTAATTGGTTTCCCTCTGCTAAACACAAACGCTGCAGGGAGAAATCTAGACCTGTCCGGTGGGAGGCACGGAAAAAAAATGACCAGTTGGAAAGTGACAGGATTTCTCGAAGAGAAAACAGACAAGCGGGCCCTGCAGCCTGTCAGAGCTGCCTCCTCCCGAAGCCCAGGTGTGGAACCTCGTGGATGAGGCTCCCAGGCTGGGGTCCCGCCGAAAGCCAGGGATCGCCAGCTGAGGTGGGTGCTCTTGGCTGGAGAACCAGCGCCCGCCCCGGCACTGCAAGGAAAGCAGCGCCGGGCTCCCGGGCAGGTTCCCGCAAAAGACAGTTACCCAACTGAACTCGGTTGAACGGGCTGTGTTTCTTCCATGTCCCCCGAGCACCTGGGTGGGTTTTGTTTTGCTGGCGCTATGCACGTGTTCCAGAACGCCAGTGAGGCAGGTCTCTTGCGCAAACAGCATCTGTGCGAATTGTCTTTCTGCCACCACCCCCGTCTCCCTTTTCCTGCACAGACACACACACATTCCCATCAAAGATCGTCAAGGCAGACTGGAACGCCCAAATGACTTTCCGAGCGGGTTAGAGTTTAACTGAACCTGTCAGGGTGGAGTTTGGGGCTTGAACGTTAGCATGAAGGCAGTGAATGGAGCCGTTTAAAACCCAGTAACAGAAAGGAGATTGAAGATTCCCTGCGTTAGCACACCCTCCCCAAATCGATGGAAAGTATTGATTAAAATCACTTAAAAATCACGCACTGTTTAAAACTCAGCGCAAAATAGAGGTAGTTGCTGGGAAGAGTTTAAAAAGAAAGTCCCTATATAAAATTGGCACGCCTTCGATGTGTGCTTGAGTAGTAGCGGGAGTTGGGTTTGTGAATTTGTATTTCCGTTTACTTGGAAGATTCCGCCCTACCCCCCCGCGAGTGGGTGAGTGTCGGGGTGGGTACAGCAAGAGAAGAAATCCTCTTCTTTGGATGGCTGACTTAAAATAGTATGAATTCCCCGGGCAAAACCGCAATGGCTTCTAAGTGCTTTTGGCCTACCAGGAAAAAGAGAAGTACCACATTATAAATTCAAGTGCACAGAATGTTTTAAAAGGAAATTTTAGGTGGAAGTGGTCCTTGACGCCTAAAGCTTAGTACCCGAGAAAAGCCGTTTCACCACTGAAAACCCTATCACGTGAGCCAGGGAGGAAAAAAAAGTGCAGCCCACACAATGTTTAAACGGAGTGACCTGGGCATTATTTTGTGGCTGTATTTTCAGGGCCTCTTGTTTCAGCTTTTCTTTTTAGACTCAAGGTTAATCAACCTAATTTCTGGTTACTGTTGTTGATTCCTCGCTGTCCCAAATGAAGCTCATTGACATATAATAATATCCAAAGGTCAATATGGAAAACAAGATGTTGCCTAACAGTATAAAATACATTGATTACTTCAGGGCAATAATAGCCTCAGGATAACTAAATTTACATTTAAATTCCTGTTTGCATTAAGACTTTAAAATTGTGCCGAGGCTGCACAGTGGACATCAAGTGTTAAGGATTCCTTTTTATGAACTGGAATCAGAAGTTGTTATTGTAATGATCTGATTGGAGATTGTTTTCCCCTGGTTTGAATTTTGAGAGCTATATTTTACTGTTTAAAGTGTTTATTATCCTTTGCTTCTGCTAAAGGATGATAATATAAATTTGCAAAATGTTAAATCTTTTGTTTCCTCTTTTTCTTTGTTGGTGTGAATAGGAAACCAGCAACTGGAAAAATAGTCATAAAATAGCATAACAAGGGCTGGACAAATTGCCTCCCCTCACTTCACTGTTCTTTGTTTTGATAAATCTTTGTCCATTGTTCTGGCTGTGGGCAGAATTTCCATATTCCTCCTTTGGGCAAACTTACTTGGTCCCTTCCACTTTTTAAATGTTAATCAGAATCCCTTCTGCAGTGGAGATGGTGAGTGCTGTTAACACCACTTGTACTTGCTAAATGAATTACTAGATTCCATTGAACTTAAATTGGAAAAAGAAATGCAAACAAGATCTCTATTTTATTATCTAGATTATAGATAGATTTCCCAACTGGTAGAACTAGGTTGTTTATGCTAATTTATGTTTATAAACCTTCTCAGGTCAAACAAATAGAATAGTGATGCCAACCATACCTTGGATGAAAATGTACATAGCACTTCATAGACTGCATTGTGATGCAGTTGAAAGAGTGGGCTTTAGAGACAGAACTGGATTTGAATTCAATTCTGCCACTGACAAGTTTTCGAACACTAATTTGCTTAATCTCTTTGGGTCTCAGTTTCTTTATTTTGTAAAGTGGGGTTAGTAATGGATTTTTATGAGTATTTAAAATGTGAAAGTAGCTCATCATAAAGCTTCAAAACATATTAGTTTCGATCTCTTTCAAAGGCATTCCACAAACAAAAAAAGCCCTCAAAAAACAAAAACAACAAAATCCATGAACAGGAATTATTCACCATCCCTACTGATCTACCCTTTGCCTAACAACAGGATCACAAAGGGTAGATCAGTGCCATTTACAAGATTATGTAGCTAGTCCCAGATAGCCTTCCTTTTAGTTTAGAATTTTTTCATCTCATGGACTTTAATTTACGATGTTTCATTTTAATGTTTTATAATGTTAAGTTGACTTTAATCATATCCCTGTATCAGTTGTAAAGCTGGATTTGGGGGAAAGGTTTCCTACCTCTACCTATTTTGTATTATCCATGAACTGGGAAAAGAGAGTGGATATGTTGGAAGCAAATGGAACTGAAAGGAAATCTGATGTACATTTAAAAGAAATAATCCAAAAATATTTCTTTGCTGACAGATTGGATATGATAGATGCAGGGGAGAAAGAAGTCAAATATTACGCTGTGAGTCTTTGAGAGATTGGTTTAGGAGGGAGTTGATGAACTCACTATAAGGCCTGTTGAATGTTCAGTAACCTGACAGGGAGTATCCCAAAGCCACTTGGAGAGAGGTCAGAGGTGGACGTAAGGAGATTATCCAAAAAGTAGCAAGAGGTTGACCAAAGCTTAGAGTCCTAACTGGAACTCTATGGGGTGAGTTTTAAACTGATCTAGAAATGTACATCAGTGCTTTCAATCGTGTAGGAGATGTGCAACCCCAAAGACTTAATTTTAAAAATATATATGTAAGAATAAAGGCACTTATTTATCAAGTGAGCTTTTAAGACCTATTAAGACTTGGCTATCAAAAACAAAACTTAGATCTTTATCAGGCTTTACCAGAAGACCCTTCAGAATTGTAAGAAGTCTGATTGCCAGGCAACAAGGCATTCACTGTTTGCCCAAGCAGACAGTAGGAATCTACATAATTTTCATTTAAATTAAAATTGTTTATTTCATCATTATCATTCTGGTTTGTTGGGGTTTGTTTGGTTAGATCTACTATTTTTTTTAAGATTTATTTATTTATTCCCCTCCCCCCCCCATTGTTTTTGTGCTCACTGTCTGCTCTCTGTGTGTTCTTTTGTGTCTGCTTGTCTTCTCTTTGGGTGGCACCGGGAACCAATCCTAGGACCTTCCGGAGTGAAGAGAGGTGCTCAATCTCTTTCTTTTTCTTTTTTCTATCTGGTTGCATCATCGTCTTTTTGGTGTGTCACTTTGCCACATGGGGACCTGCACCTCTCTGCGCTGCACAGGTCTGGGACGCCTAATTTTCTTTTTTTACCAAGAGGTCCTGGGGATCGAACCTGGGTCCTCCATATGGTAAACGGGAGCTCAATTGCTAGAACCACAGCCGCTTTCCTGCTCAATCTCTTGTGCACCTCAGCTCCCTGGTCTGCTGTGTCTCTTATTGTCTCTCTTCTGTGTCTCTTTTTTGTCACATCATCTTGCTGTGCCAGTTCTCCACACAGCCCAGCTCCCCTGCACGGGCCAGCATTCTGCGTGGGCCAGCTCTCTGCTTGGGCCAGCTTGCTTTTCACCAGGAGGCCCTGGGAATCAAACCCTGGACCTCCTGTGCGGTAGACCAGAGACCAATTGCTTGGGCCATATCCGCTTCCCAGATCTACTATTGTATGGAGTACAATCATTGATTAGGCAAATATCTGCTGCTCTGTGCTTAGCACATAGACACAAATCCTTGCTTTCCTGGAGCTTGTATTCTCCTGGGGAAGATGGACAATAAACAAGAGTGTCAAGTATATAGTATGCTATATAGTGATAAGTGTTTAGGATAAAAAGAAAGGCAAAATACAGGATAGGAAGTATGTGTGGGGGTTGCGATTTTAGGATATTTAAAGCAGTGCTTCTCAAATTACTTGTTGTGAGGAGCCAGTTTTTTTGTTGTTTTCATTTCCAACCTATTGTGGACCTTTACTTTTGTAAAATGAAAATATATTATGATAAAAATGAAATAAAAAATATCAAAGAGAAATAAAATACAAGTCATGGTTTTTATATTATTATTAGATTGAACAGACATAAATTTACAATGTCAGGTTGCTGTGCAAGTTTCTAAATACTTCTCTCCATTTCTATGCTTATTTAATGGTGACATGGTAATAAATGGATCTTTAGCAGCCTTGCTTTAGAGGGAAGAGCATTTCAGTTAGAGGGCAAGGAAGCTAGTTTGGCTGAAACAAAATGAGTAAGGGGCAGTTGTGTAACATTTATAAGGAATTTGGCTGTTTCTCTGATTGAAGATTTTGAGCAGAGTTGTGGCATGGTCTGACTTAAAAGTATCACTCTGGCTTTTCTGTTGAGAATAGACTATGGGAAGGGCAGGACCATTTAAGTAAATTAGAAGGCTGCTGAAATAACCCAAGTGAGAGAGACCAGGACCAGGATGGGAACAGTGGAGGTGGTGAGAATGGTTGGATTTTAGATGTATTTGAAAGTTCATTTGACAAGATGGATTCAGTGTGGAATGTGATAGAGACAGAGGAATCAAGGGTGACTTTCCAGGTTTTAGTTTTAAGCAAAGGATGGAGTTATCATAACTGGGAAGACTGAGAGGAGATGGATGGGTGAGGGGCAGAATAAATCAGGAGTTCAATTATGGACAAGTCGAGTTTGAGACAACCAAGAGATGTTGCGTAGGCAATTGGATTTTTGAGTCTGGAGTTCAGGGGGAAGCCTGGACTAAAGATAAACTGGTAATCACCAGCCTCCAACTGGTATAAATCCATGAGGCTGGATGAGATCCTTAAAGAGGAAGTGAAGTTAGAAAAGAATAGTGGTCCAGGGACTGAGCAGTGGTGCACAAGAGTTCAAGGACATGAAAACCAGAATATGAGCAGCCACAGAAGTGGGAAGAAAGCCAGGTGAGTGTGGTGTCCTGGACGCCTAGTGAATGGATGCAGGAGTGTTTCAGGGAGGAAAGAGGGATCTACTGAATCCAGTGCGGCTTAAATGTCAAGTTAAATGAAAACTGAGAAGTGACATTAGACTTAGCAAGGAGGAGGCCATTGATGAACTTGAGAGGAGAGTTTCAGTGGAATGGTGGGCTCCAAAGCCTAATTGGAGTGAGTTCACAAACTATTTGAGGACAGAAGTAAGACAGTAAGTATAGAAAATCCTTTCATGGAGTTGAGAGATAAAGGTAAGAAGAGAAATGGAGCAATAGCTAGAAGTGGGGTCTTTCTTTGAAGAGGGGAGAAATATTAGAATATGTTTCTTGCTGATGGACATGAACCTGTAGTGAGGGAAAAATTGATGCCCAAGAGAAAAAAAGAGCGTTGCAGGAGCAATGCCCTTGAGTCGGGGGATGGGAGATAGGATTTAGTGGAGGGCTTGGCCTTGGCTAGGACCACAATTAGTTCATCCATCGAACAGCTTGTAGAATGTTTAACAGGCACAGATGCAGGTAGATGAATAGGCATAGTGGGAATTTGTACAGGTTCCCATCTGAATGCATATTATCCTTGATGTAATGTTTGACCTATGATTTTCTAATAACCTTGAGATGAATCTCTGCAGTTTAAATATGAACCACCCATACCGTTGTTGCTAAAACAAATGTCTACCGAATGCCCCCTCCTCCTGGTGTACTTGTGTGTCACTTAAAATGGGATGCGTGAGATCTTTTGAACCATCAGGGCCCAAAACCTCTTGAGAGCCATTGCTGTAATTAAGAAATGCTAGACACTAGGTAGATTAGTGAATGCCTCTAAAACAAATTGCAGTTTGGATACTTTGGTGAACACTCCTCAAGAGGGGACAGCTACTACATAGTTCCAGCCAACTGATGGCTGGAATGTAGTTACACATTTTGGTTTGTAGTTCGGTTGAGAGATGCGAGTCCCATGGTAGGTTTTGAACTCCATCAAACTTTCCTTTTACTCATCTATGCCGGGGTTAATGAGATTTTCAAAAAGGTGCAAATAATGTGGCCTTCAATTTGCCTCCTCTGGTGGTTGGGCTGCAGTGTGTTTATTTAGCAGCAATAGTGTTATCATATGCAAATTAAATATTAGTGAGGTATTAAATTATGCATTCTCTAACAAACAGAACCTAAATAATGTGGTAGATTGCACTTTAAGCCCAAATTTTCCTTAGAACCTTACTACTAGTCCTTGGACCCACAGCATTCCTGAATCTCTGGCTCCTCCCTAGATCCATTGAATGAGAATATTTAAAAAAAATTTTTTTAAGGAGGTACTGGGAATTGAACCCAGGACCTCATACATGGGAAGCAGGTGCGCAACCACTTGAGCTACATCTGCTTCCCTGAATCTGCATTTTAACAAGATCCCTAGGTGATTTATATCTTCTTTAAAGTCTAAGAAGTACAGCCTTAGATAAACCTATTTAATTTACAGTAAGATAAACTGTCAAGGACAGTGTTTGAGTTATAGAGAGGCACTCCTAAAATTTTAGGTTAAAGGAAATAAAATTATCCTCATGGTTAAATTTAAAATTGACACTTAATAGAGTGCAAAGATACGTACTTTTTGGAACTGAAACATTCCCAGACCAGACATTGAGTGTAACCTAAATGAATGTATAAACATATCAAAGGATATTTTGGGGGACAGTGGTGATGGTGGGAGAGCCTCTGCTCTAAGCACAGCTGTACCTGG
>PVKH010047774.1:0-10268 GCA_004027955.1 Chaetophractus vellerosus | reverse complement strand
TTTATTTTATTACATATCTCCCCTTCCCCCCGCTGCGGCGACGCGCCGAGATTGGACACTGCGCAGGCGCGGCTTTCCCCGCTTGTGGGCGGTCTCTGCGTCTGTTCACGGCCGGCTTTTCAGTTCGCGGGTGGCTGGCTGCGCTCCATCCGCGGGCGACCTGCCCTGCCCATGGCGGCTCTTGCCATGTCCGTGGCAGCTTCTTGCCCTGCCCACGGCGGCTCCGGCCCGCCCATGGCGGCTTGCCATTCTCAAGGCGGTCTGCCTGCTAGGAGAGGTCCCCGGGAATCGAACCTGGGGCCTCCCATGTGGTATGCCGACGCCCTATCCACTGGGCTATCGAGCCGGCCCCTCATTTGTTTGTTTGTGTTGTTTTTAGAGGTACTGGGGATCAAACTCAAGACCTCATACATGGGAAGCAGGCATGAAACCACTTGAGCTACATCTGTTCCCTACATTTAATCTTATTGCAGTTCCCTTGTATGTGACACAACATTTTTATCTTGCTGCTTTCAGGATTCTCTTTATATCTGGCATGACATTCTAATTAGTGTGTGTCTTGGAGTAGGTCTGTTAGGATTTATTCTTCTTGGAGTACATTCCTCTTTTCTTTATCTGTTCTTCTGTCTGTAAGATTTCAATTGTGCTGTCTTCCAGTTCACTGGTTCTTTCTTCTTCTTGTCCAAATCTGCTGTTGTATGCTTCTGGTGTATTTTTAATCTCTTCTCTTGTGCTTTTAATTCCCATCATTTCTATTTTGATTCTTTCCATACTTTCAAATTCTTCTTTATCTCTTTAGCCATGTTTTCCTTCATATCCTTGAATTAATTTAGGAGATTTATTTGAACATCTTTGATTAGTTGTTACAAATTCTGTGACTCCTCTGAAATTTTGTTCCTTTGGACCATTTCTTCATATTTCTTGGTATGGCTTGTTGTTTTTTGCTGATATATAAGCATCTGATTGTCTTTCTGAGTTTACTCTAAAGGTCAGTTTCTCTCTCTTGCCTATGGTTTAATTGTTTAAAATTGTCCATGTTTAACTGATCAGATTTTTTCCCCAGCTCTTTTTCACCTGATTCTTGCTATAGATATGTGGTACAATTTTTATGATTGCATTATTTGTGCAATTTTTTACCCTCCAGGAGAAAGCTTCCTTTTCTCTGTTACTTCTCTGGGAATCTTCATCTGTTCTTTTTGGTTTGTTTTGCCTCCCTCTATATTTTTTAACACTCCCTTTGTGCCCCTAGCTGCTTTTGCCATGTGGTTAAATTCTGGGAGGAGAGTCATTCCAGAGAAGGCTTTCCGAAGCCAGTATGTCCCACCCAATGCATGGCCAGGGACCCACCAAGGGGGCATTGACCAGGAAGGATGCCCAATGTCCCTTTGTCAGCTCCTCAAAGCTTTGCTTTCCTCACCTGCCTATCAGATGACCCTCTTCAGCAAACTGATCCCTACAGCACTAAGGAGTCTCTGTCTTTCAATCATCACCACCTCCATTCCTGTCAGGAACAGGGCTTGAATTTTTGGCTGCCACAGACTTTTACCAGGGCAGGTTGAAACAGTGGTTTCAGTTGAAACAGTATCTCAGAGCCGAGGCTGCAGACATTTTCTGGGGCAGATTGAAACAGTAGTTCAGAGCCTGGATCCAGAAATCCAAATTTACTACTCAAAAGCCATGATCAGAGTTCAGCTGTGCCCATCCCTCTTCTTGGGGAAGAGGATCTTTATATCACTTTCTGACAGGAGCAGCCAGCCAGGGACTGGGATGGGAGCTGGCAGTCACCTTGTGCAGAGTGCTACTCATGGTTCTTTACTGTGGTTTCTCAACCTCTTCAACCTGCTCTTCTCTGGATGCTGTACAGTGCTCTTCTGGACTCTGGAGTCCTAGAATTTTTGTTTCAGACAGCTCTTCCCTGACTACTAGCTGCTTTGGAAGAAGGACTGAGTTCTGGAGCTCCCTACGCTGCCATCTTCCTGTTCTCTCTAGTACTCAATCTCTTTTATCAGTCCTTACCAC
This sequence comes from Chaetophractus vellerosus, assembly GCA_004027955.1. Taxonomy (NCBI): domain Eukaryota; kingdom Metazoa; phylum Chordata; class Mammalia; order Cingulata; family Chlamyphoridae; genus Chaetophractus; species Chaetophractus vellerosus. The sequence goes on along the minus strand of PVKH010047774.1, from coordinate 8,249 downwards.
CATTATGTAATGCTTGATTAATTCTACAATTAAAAAAATTGAATGTGCTTTAAGTAGTTATTTGATATCTAGCTCCCAGGGGTTGATGGAGCTATACACTTCATGAAAATAAGAATTCCATTTAGTTTCGTCTGGATTCAGAGTGCCTTGGCTTGAATCCTGGATTCTTTACTTTTCCACCTTGGATGAGTTCCTTAATCTGTTTAAATCTCGATTTCCTCATATATAAATGGCAAAAATAACATTACTTACCTCAAGCAATTGTTGTGAGGGTTAAATGGAATTCTGTACACAAAATATATAGCATACAGCACCTGGCACCTAATAAGTGCTAAAAAATTGCTAATTGGTATTAATATTTTTCTCAGTGCCTAGCATCTAGTTAGTTTAGTGAGTGAATGAATGAATAAGTGAATGAATTTCCCAGGTCCTTGGCCAAATCTAGGAATACAATGTGTCACAGAAGAGTGTGAAAATTCAATAGGTGCCAGTGACGATGTCCTCATTAGAGATTTTCTCTAACCAAGAAAAGAAAGCCCCAGGGAAGAACTGCCTAACACCACTATCCTCAACTAATTTCCTCTGTTATGGCCCTTACAATCCAATTTAGAAGGAGAATTTGAAAAAAAAAAAAAGGCTCAGAGAATCCAATTTGTTTCTAGCCCTAGGGTGGTCTTTTAGAAATAGAGAAAGGCTTCTGGGATGTTAGTGAAAAAGATCAGGCCAAAGCAAGTCTTGTTCCTTAGAAGGTGAAGTGTGACTTGAGGCAACAGTATTTTAGAATGAGGATGGACAAAACTCATCAGGGCTTTGCAGCTATGTATTATATTTTTCAAAAGTCTAAAAAAAACACTGATCAGTGAACGAAACCAGTATCAAATTTCTTTAAAAAATCATTCACTATTCTAAGAATAAATTGGTATTTTTGAATAAATATGTCCTTCAAAGAGCATGCATTATTTATCTCTGCATTGCCTTTACAGCATTTGAAACAATGTTATGGTACGACTTTGCAATCAGACTGACCTGATTTAAAACCCAGGTGGAAAAGCCACTTTCTTTTTAAAGTGAATGATAAGTCATACACGTTTTAAATCTACTTTTTAAGGCTGATAGTTTGATAGCTGGAGTCATTTATATTTCCTTAAATAGAGAGAGCTGAACCAGTGACAATTTTTGCTGAGCCACAAAACAGCTAGACTCTCATACTTTTAGAATGTAAGGATTATTTAGTCAAAAGCCATTAGTTCACAAATGGAAAACTGAGGATCAGAAGACAGGTTACTTGCCTATTGTGACACCTCAAGTTAGTGTTTTGGAATCAGAATTGAAAATTAGATCTATTCCACACATACCAGAGAACCCCTGTTTGGTTTACCTATTGGAGGAAGCTGTTTCATTTAAGACTAAGATGTATTATCATGTAATGCCTAGACTAGAAGGGCTTTGAGAATTAATTTTATCTGCTTACTGAGTTTCAGGGTCACAATTTTCTATTATCCCCAACAAGCAAGAGTCTATCCTTGGATGCTGTTTGCTTGGTGGCCCAGGAAAGAAGATGGGCTCTCACTCTCTTAGTAAAAAATAATGTTTAATAACTGGGAAGAATAAGTGAACATAAATAAAAACTTTATTTATAAAGACACACATCACATATGTGATTTACATATATATATTCTTTTTATTTTAAGTGGAGAACCTTGCTTCCTTTGTTCTACTCCCTCTTTACTCCTTTTATAAGGAAAATTGATTGCCCAGATGAAATCCAAAACATCAGTTAGGTCACATGTGCTACTGGGCTGGATTATTGTGTTAAAGCATCAAGCACCGATTTGTGTTGCTCCTTTTATACCTCCTTCATTAATGCAACTGAGGGAGTACGTTTAGCAGATATGACTCATCTACATCTGGATATCTGGCACTTATACAACTTTTAATAAAGAAGTCCTTTGGAATCAGTAGGTTTAAAATTCCTTTAGTGAACTAACAGAAGAGATAAAAATTTAAGCATTCTTGAATTCCTTAACATAGTTAACATCAAATTTCAATTCATTCATTTACTCAAAATATATTTCCTAAGCACCTGCTCTGTTCCAGGTACCTGGATAAAGGGGCAGAAAAGATAGACAATTTTTCATCCTGATGGAACTTTTATTTTAGTTGGAAAAAGAAACAAAACAAAACACATGAAATGAAACAAACAAAAAACAACAACAAAAACCAAAAACCACATCAGTATGTCAACCCAATTTTGGAAAGCATTATATATCATTGACCGTTTATTAAGGTCTAGGCATTGTATGCAGTACTTTATATGGGATATTTCATTTATCATTACCTTAATGTAATCCTATGAACTAGGTATATAATAAGATATTATATAGTATTGAATACTATTAAATAGTACAGTATAGTATAATATAGAGTAGTAATACAATATTTTGCAATGACAAAGCTAAATTGCATGATTCCACAACTTCAAGTTTCTGAGGTATAAACTAAACGTGTATTCATCTGAATGTATATACACTTAAGTGTTCTATCCTTTCATTTCCTAATATTAAGAAATCACAGTGTCTTGGGTACTATGATAGATACTAGAAATATGAAGATGAATAAAACTGTTTCTACTGTTAAAAAAAACTTCCAGCTGATAGAGGAGACAGGCATACAAAGAAACACCAGCATATGTTATGAGAGGTGGCAATAGGTGGATGAGATCTGTTCGGTCTACATGGTGATACAAGGCTTTATAGAGGAAAGGGCACTTGAGCTACATCCTCCACTGTGTAGAATTCCATTTTCCTTCTTGGTGCCATTGCATTAAGCATGCATGCAGCTATTTGACTATGGTGGAAGAAACACAGTTGGGGGAGACAAGTCATGGATATTCTAGGTCAAACTCTGTTACTAACTCACAGTGTGAGAAACTCTGTTGAAATTTCTAATAGTCAGTTTTTCATGTATACAATGGAGTTGATCTCTATAATGGAGTTGCTTGCGAGCTCTAAATAACATAAGAAGTGAGAAATGGCTTTGAAAAAATAAAGTGTGGTAAGAATGTGAAGCAGCATGTGTGTGAAGAATAGTTAGTTGGATCAAAACATTTCCTCACTCTTGAAACTTCTCTTTTCTAGGCCAAATCACTCAAAGTCCATAGTCTGTCTTTACATAGCTTGATCACAGTCCTTTATACCTGACCTGCATCTGGGCCTATGCCATCATTTTTACATTGTGGGTCATCAATATATGGAATTTGGCATTATTCTTTTAGGTTATTTTATTCTGCTTCCCCATGGCATGCCATTCATTCATTTGTTCACTCATTCACTCATTCATTTCTTCTTCATTTAACTTTTATGACAGTTTGAAGTACTTTTGTGAATCTCAGAAAATCATGTTCTGTTGATTGCATTAGATTCAGTCAAGGGACCTTTGATTAGATCACTTTTGATTAGATTGTTTTAGGGTCTTTGATTGGGCTAAGTCAGTGACGCTTCACCCAGGTTAGGTCTTCGCCCTCTTCTGAAAGCAGAAACACACACAGAGAGACAGCCACCATTGTGACCCTGCATGTGTGAGAGAGGAGTGCAGGAAGTCAGAGAAACCCCAGGAGGCTGAGAGAGAGTCGAGAGGCTAGAAAAAATGGAGCAGGCAAATGGCAAGGAGAAGTCACCATTTGATTTACCATGTGGCAGGAGTCCAGGATCTGACTAGCAGGCGACCTTTGGTGAGAAATCATCTCTGATGATGCCTTGATTAGGACATTTTTGCAGCCACGGAACTGTAAGGTTTTGTTTTAATAAATTCCCATTATAAAAGCCAACACATTTCTGGTAATTTTGCATTGGCAGACGTAGCAAACTAAAACTTGGAAAAAAATTATGAATATTTCATTTGCTTTCTTCTTTTAAAAACAACTTTAAAAAAAATCCTTGCTTATTTAAAAAAGTCAAACAGTAAAACAAGAGAATAAAAATTTTAGTTCACCAAAAACCCTAGCACCCAGATAGAACTTTTGTTTACATTTTGGGAAATGTCTCTCCATATTGGTAATTCTTGGACTTTAATATGCATCACAGTTACATGGGATCTGACAATACAGATTCCCTCAGGCCTCATCTCCCAGAGATTATAGCTTAGTTTATCCAGGGTGTGATAGCTAGAAAATATACTTATTAAAATTTCTTCATTTAAGCAGCTCTGAAAATTCAAAACTAATTGAGCTGGTTTTCTATTAATCTAATTTTAGAAGTTTACTCTTTGCACTTAGTTCCCTGAGGATAATAACCAGACCTTCTCAGTTTTGCTTACAGGAATAAGATAACATCTCAAAGCAAAACCAGACAGAATGGTATCAGGGGCACCATATGACCCAGCAAATCTGTGACTTTTCTCAGAGACAAAAAGCTTGATATCCTTGAAAGGCTGATGAGAAAGGAACCATGCATACCTTGCTCAACTGTGGTTATTAGCCACTGAAAGGAAGGACAAATTTGACATGCTTGAGATAACGCAGGATTGAGAAACTGCACATAACCTCCTCACAAGAACCTTGGCATCACTCGTTTTTTCTTCTCCCCTATCCCTCTCCTTTGCCTATAAAAAGCCTAGCTCCCATTCTCACTTTGAAGTGGTTTGGGAAGAATCCCTTAGTTCCTTGCTTGTGCACTTGCAATAAATCAAAGGAGAGACGTGTTTCTCTTTTGAGGGGCTGGATCAGGCAGTCCCTTCTATTGGAGATAGCTGTGCTTACGGTAACAGGTGGGCTCAGAATTCTGAATTGAAAATATCAGATTTTAAAAATGTGAGGCAATTTCAATGTGGGTGCTCTGCAGACCATATATTGGAGAAGGGGAAGGAAAAACCAAAACCAAAAAGCTTACTGCTGCTAACAACACCCTGTGTCACTCTTGAAAGATGTATATGATTTCACCTAAATGTTCACCTAAACATGGTTGGCTGATGACTCCAGTACAATTTCCAACTCATTTTTCTCTTGTGGCCTTTCACTATAGAGGCTGAGAAGCTTAGTACTCATTTTCCTGGTCTTCTGTGCAACTTTCATTCACCATGTTCTAGCCAGAGAGGGCTTCCAGGAAACTAATCTGTTTCCTGAGAGGATAGAAAGGTGCAAGAGGCAAACTGGTTCTCACTGCCCCCTCACTCTTTGAAGTAGACATTTATCAGATTTATGACTACCCACCTATCTTTTGAATTGCCTGACATAGAAGTCAGAATCCTGTAACTGGACAGGCATTTGATCTAAGCTCCATCTATCAGACATACTCCCAATGAGACTGATTTGGAAGTGAGCACTGTTAGGAATTGGGCTCTGCATAGAATTTCCATTTTGTTAGCATAGGTGGTTGGTGTTTGATATATCAGTGGCAATGATGATAGTTCTCAAGTGTTAACAAGATAGGGTGACCTAGTCATCCTGGTTTTCCCAGAACTTTCAAGATTTTACCACTGAATGTTTTGTGTCTCTAGACTCCCTCACTTCCAAGAAACCTCAAAAATCACCATGTCTCAGGAACCTCTTCAGTCCTATACAACCTGGATGATTGGTCACCCTATGACTAGGTGACACTTTTGATGCATGGGTGGAAATAAACTCAAGTTGCAGTAAAACCAAGTTCTTGGAATTTAGTGCCAAGCAATGGTAGTGGCTATAGTTTCATATGATCTGTTCTGCAATGGGATTTGGGGATTTTCTACTGGAAGCCTGGCCTAGGTTTTCTTTTTCTCCTAGGAAAGGTTTCATGAGCTGCAGAACATGCTTTACATCTGGGAGGGAGGGAGAGAGGGAGCGGAGGAGGGGAGGAGGGGGAAGGAGGGAAGGAGGGAGGGAAGGAAGGAAGAAGGGAAGGAAGGAAGAAGGGAAGGAAGGGAGGGAGGGAGGGAGATAATGTAGCTTGACAGCAACTATAAAAACTATAAACCCTAGATTTTCTTGGATGCCCCATTCTCTTTTCCTACAATGCCTTCTTCATCTGTATCTTGAGCTGTTTTATATTTTTATATAAGTTACTTGCTAAAATGAAAAAAAGTGATATTTGAATGTTTTTAATGAACATTAGATATAAAATGATTAAAATAATGATAAAAATAGCTAAGTAAAAGCTTGTGGATAGTTTCTGCTCATTTCTGCCGCAGCCCAATTTCTTCAAAACTAAGAAATTTCTCCATCTGTCTTTTTTGCTCCTTCAAAATCTTTTTGTCCTGACTCTGCAAAATCATTCCTGGAAGAAACAGCCTAGAACATTCTACATCTCTCCCGAACAAGGAATGAAACAGTTTTTAGGTGTGAAAAGTTTTACTGGGTTGCTCTTATTAGATGATTAAAAGAAAGAAAAGAAAAGGAGGAAGGAAGGGAAGAAAGAAGGAGGGAAGGAGAGAAAGAATAAACAAATACAATGAAGGATGAAAGAAAGAAAAGGGTACTGCAAATTGGAATTCCAATGTGAAAAGCAATGATTATGAATAGACATCACACGACTTGCTTATAAGCTATTCCCCATTCATTATCTTCTTTTTAAAATTCTTTAGGTTAACCCCTATATTTTTATTCTGCTTTCAATATGTTAGTGATTCCAAAAGAAGGTGAATTCTAAGCTTCCTAGAAAAAACATTTTGCCAAGACAAGAAACTCTAAGCAAGGCACAGTACTTCCAACCTATTTCTTCTTCACTCTAGAATCTACCTTCTGCTATTTTGCTCCCACACATCAAGTCCTGCTCTCTTAGGATCCATGATCCATTACAGACTCATCAAAGGTACTTTCAACTGATGTAATGGAGTTGTGTCTTTTGGTATCAGGACTCTAAAGTCACTCTTATCATAGCTCCTTGTTGGTAGCTTTGCTTCCACGCTGCTTGCTTTCTATAGCATCCTGCTTCTTGCTTCCAGACTGTTTGAGACAAGGACAATTAAGAAATTTTGATCCAGGATGTCAACCTATATCACAAATCTTCTAGGGTAGCCTTCACAAACAATTATCCTTGCAACTGAAACATACAACTATGTACACTACTTTTCAGCGGGTAGCTAGTTCACCTCATATTTGAGCAGGTTTAAAACAAACAAACAAACATTGGTTCTATCATGTTATCTTTGGGAAGTTACTTAACCCCTCTTAGCCTCAGTCTCCTTATGTGTGAGATAAGGATAACAAACCCCGTTTTACAAAGTTGTGTTGAGAAAGAAAAGAGATAATATATATGAAGTGACTAACACAGTGCCCAGTACATAATCAAATGCTAATTCCCCCCTCCTGATCCCAACCTTCCTTAGGATGGGAGTTTCTAAGAAGGGTTCAGGTTTTGGCAGAGCAAAGAAGTGGGTCTAGAATGAATATTCTTAGAAAATTTTGTGGCAATTGTGTAGAAAACAGTCAAAGGGCCTGAGCCTGGAGATAAATATCCCCACGGTATATGAGGTCTCTTGTTTGATATATTCCCCACCACTAAGATTTCTTTAATAATATTTCTCACACTCCTAAGTTGACAGTCTTGATTCTGAGGACATGAGACAGCTATTCCTTAAGATCTTATTACATAAAAAATCTCAATATCCCTTAACAACACCCTAATTAAATAATACTATTAATTTTTTCTTTTTTAGGATTTTTTTTCTTTTATTTATTATATACTCCCTTAGCACTTTAAAATAATCAAGTTTATTTTCAATCCATTATCCATTTGTTTTACAATTTCCATTTTAGAAGATATATGTCCTTCAGTTTGTCTACCTTTTGGGATGCTGGTCCTCGGTTATGTCATTATGGTATTCCGTGAACTCCTCTGAGTGGTAATATCAAGTGGCGCAAAGCATTAAAAAGGAGAAAGCCCCAGGCAATATAGCATCACCAATGAGGACTCCCCTTTTCTCTTATTCCAACAAGCAATTCTTTCTTTAAATATTCAGGCAAGAACAGCACTAGTGGTTAAAGAGGGAAGAGGAGAGAAAAGAATGTTCAGTTCATGTCTGTTTCTCCCAACACCTCTTCTCATCAGGGCCATTGAGCTGCCTCTCAGGCTGGCTACAGCTAATTCCAATGTTGATGGAGCTAGTGATAATGATCCCAAGTGCTATGGAGATGTTATTGCTCCCAAGTCATTTCAGTAAACAGAGCTAGGTAACATAAGAGTGTGGGTGTGCACTCACACATTTATATCTGTATTTATTTCTATATCTATATATGAAAACCGTGAGTTCTGTCCAATTCATCGAATTTCAATACAACA